>QAOA01008052.1:0-16086 GCA_003255065.1 Cercis canadensis | reverse complement strand
AATTTTTTTTTTTTTTTTTTTTTTTTTTTTTTTTTTTTTTTTGCTGTTAGAAGAATGTAAAAATAACAGTACTGGTCAATCTTCAAATGATTTCTTAATTGGCCATTTTATGCTAACTGATTCTTTTAGCATAATTTTTTTTAGATTTTATCATTTAAAAGAGATATCAGAAGTGTTGATTTAGGGTTGTCATTCACATTTGAAGTGTCCATTTAATTACTAATTACCCTAGTGCAATTTTGTACTAGGAGGAAAAAAAAAGTGCAAAGAAATAGTATCTTATCAAATAGAAATATACCTTGGGGAAGCTAACTACAGGGCCATATTGGACGGGATGACAATGTTTTTGTATTGAGTAATGTTGTTTGAAGACTTACAAATGAATATATATACGTTCACAAATAGTAATATTTGAATTTAATTGGACTCAAAAAATCTATCCATGTGATCAAGGACGGGGCTAGAAGTAAAGTATTGGAGGGGCCAAAATAGATCATAAGGGTCCTTAAGAAAAATAAAATTTATGAGGGGCCAAATATATATATATTTAAAAGAAAAATAGAAAACCAAACTATTAGGAACTTTTGTAATCTTAAAAATTGAAAGAATTATTCTAAGGTTCTAAAATTTTGAACAAAAGGCCTTGGAATGTGAAAGTAATAAAATTTTGAAGTAGGTGGTTGACCCTATGAATTATAAAGAACCAATTCAACCTAAAAGCTTAAGTTAATAGGTGAAAGCCCATTAATAGTTTTGTATTTAATAAGAATGACCAAAATACTCTAGGGTCCTATATATTTTTTTTCTTCATATATCAAATTATCAAGTATATAATATGGTTGTTTTGTTTAGTATATAACTACCACATTTAAATATAAACATAATAAACCACCGGGTGTGGCTCAATTGACAAATTGAGCTCCATGTGAAGTAAATCTTAAGGTAATGTCAAGAGTTTAAACTCTTGCTAGAAGTGCTAGTGGCCAAGGCATGCTGAAACTCGACTAGAAATTAGTCTCACATCAAAGGTGTGCAGACCACGTCATGAAAAAACAAAAAAATAATAATAAACATAATAACTCTATATATTAACAAAATAATGGCATACTTGAGTATTTTGGTAATTTAACTTGATAGGTCAATCACATCCCTTTTTGCTACTGGGAAAAAAGGAATTAATTTCCACATTCCTCACACAGAATAATTTCTAACCTTCAGATTTATAGTGGATTTCTATAAAGACAAATTGACAATCTATTATCTGGCTGTTCCATATTGGCGTCTCTGATGGATATGAGAAAGAATCCCCGTGCTATGTATCACCACTGTTTGCTACTGTATCTTGTGCAACGAAATAAATAAATGTGCAAGACCATAAAATTGTAGCACAAACCTAACAGTCTAACACAAAAACATGTGCAGGAAGAGGCTAGTGCAGTAGTAAAACCTAACAGTCTTTTATATTTCCTATGCTTGCCAAAACGTATGCATATTTGGACTTTTAAGCAAGACCTGGCCAGCAGCTAAAGAATTTTAAGAATAAGAATGTTATGATTCAAAGAACGCTGAGTAGGACTTCGTCCTTTTGGTTGAAGTCCAAGATGGAATGTCCTCTGGAACACTATATATAGAGCATGCAATAAGCAGGTTTTCTCATAAGGTGAATTCATTTGAGTTTTAAAGAAGAAGAAAAAGATGGAGAGCATTTCTAAAAGCTGGAGAGATCTTAGTGGCCAAAATTATTGGAAGGACATGCTAGACCCTCTTGACATTGATCTTCGCCGGTATATAATACACTATGGCGAAATGGCTCAGGCTGCTTATGATGCTTTCAACTCTGACAAAGTATCCAAGTATGCCGGAAGTAGCCGATATGGGAAAAGAGATTTCTTTTCCAAGGTGGGTCTGGAAAATGGCAATCCTTTCAAGTATTCTGTCACTAAGTTTCTGTATGCTACTTCAGAAATTGATGTCCCAGAAGCCTTTATCATAAAGGCGAGGGATGGTGGACGCATGGAAACAAATTGGATAGGGTATGTTGCTGTTGCCACTGATGAAAGCAAAGCCATATTAGGGAGAAGGGACATTGTAATTGCTTGGAGAGGAACAGTGCAGAGCCTGGAATGGGTTGATGATTTTGAGTTCTTTCGGCACTCTGCTCCAAAGTTATTTGGTGATGATACTGATATTAAAGTGCATGAAGGCTTTTACTCCATTTACACATCAGATAACCCACATTCAGTCTTCAGTAAGACTAGCGCCAGAAACCAGGTAATTTTGTTGCGTATATATTCTTAATTTAAGACAGTTATATGTTAATTTAAAATGAATAATGACAAAAATGTTTTGGTGAATAACATGCCTGTAAAGAGGATCTATGTTTGGTATGTAGATACATACTAATGCTTCTAGAGCTTTATATTCACTCCTAGCCTTTAACAATTTCTTGAATAACATGCCTGTAAAGTGGATAAAAAAGTTTGGAGCATGTGAAAAGGATTGTACTCGTTATTTATATTTTAAAAAAAATAAGATTTTACTCAATATTTATTGATAGTGAAATGAATTGTTTCATATTTTTTTATGGATGGAGGTCTAAATATTTTAAACCATGTTAAATTTCTTTCACATTATCTCTGCTAATTTTATTTTCTTGGTTCTTTTCATAGAAAAGTTTAATTGTAGGATCTTTAAATTAGTGTATCCAATGTTCAATTAGTAAGACGTTGAAGAGAGTGAACTTATTCTTTTTTATGACCTTATGCAGGTCTTAAACGAGATTAGAAGACTTATGCAAAAATATAAGGATGAAGAAATCAGCATAACCGTAACTGGGCACAGCTTAGGTGCTGCACTTGCAACCCTAAATGCAGTGGACATAGTTGTTAATGGGTTTAACATGCTAGAAGATCAGCCTCAAAATCCATGTCCAGTCACAGCCATTGTATTTGCTAGCCCTCGTGTTGGAGACTCTGACTTTCACAAGGTCTCCTCTGAGCACAAAGATCTGAGAGTCTTGCGTATCCGTAATGCGTTAGATATTGTTCCGAGGCATCCCTTTATAGGCTATTCGAATGTGGGAGAAGAGTTAGAAATTGATACTTTAAAATCTGAGTACTTGAAGAAACCTGGGAATATCTCTAGTTGGCACAACTTGGAGGCTTACTTGCATGGAGTTGCAGGAACACAAGGGAGCAAAGAAGGATTCAAATTGGAAGTAAATCGTGATATAGCACTCGTAAACAAGAGCATGGGTAATTTAAAAGATAAATACCTTATTCCAGTGGCATGGAAGGTTGAAGCTAATAAAGGTTTAGTTCAACAACCAGATGGTACTTGGAAGATGATGGATCACGAGGATGATGATATTTGAACCATTATAATGGCTCATAGTGTGATTCTATATTTGGGGTTGTCCTTCTTCATTGTTTTGTTTGTTTTAGGCTGTTTATTTATTTACTTATTCATTCATTCAATTAGTTAAGTTGGAGATTTTAAATTTGATTTTTATGTGTCATACGTATAAAAATGTGTGTTATACGATTAAATGTATGTACCAATGAATTTTCTTTATATTGAATTTGCTTCATAATCATGTTCTGTGAAAATATTAATGTTTTTTTTTTTTTTTTTTTTATGCGTGGGACATGAAGCTGAATTATTTCGAGAAAATGACTTTGGTAGAAAAGTATTTCTTTGTTCCAATATTTTGGTATTTGGCCAAGAAGATGTTTTATATGTAATACTAAAAATATCTATTGGTAAACGAGCATAATACCAAAAATAATCCAAGAAAAAAAAAGAGCGCAACGCAAAAAATATCATTCCACTATAGTATCCCCTCAATTGGATGAACACCCTTAAATTAAAGTCATCATTCTCTGCAACCATATTATCTTACCTGAGAGTATGTTGCGTCATCTCTCGCCATAGACCATAAATAAGCTCGATAATCTCCTACAGCAGCAGAAAAATTTGAAAACAAATTTCGAGCAATCCTAAACACAAATATTCCAAATAGTATATTTTACCCTATTTACTCAAATATCTCATTGTTGTGAGTTTAATTATGTACAAGTGTTCTAGTGTTTTGGCAAAGAGCAATTGTGTCTATCCAATTCCATTATCAATCAATTTTGCATCAATAGGATAAAATCACTCATTATAAAAGTTTGATTTCTATAAAATGAAAATAACACGATATTTTGCGATCATACAACAATGAACAGAAACGCATTTTATTCCCATAATATATTTTTCTCCAGTTTTTCGGTGCATTACCTTGAAGAACAATTCCTTGAATATTCTTCAATCATTATCACTACCAACCTTAGGGTATCCTCATCAATGAAGAACACTTGTCTTAAATGTCCTTCTGCTGCAACAACCACCACCAGAAACAATCTTTCACTTCATTAAAGACCCAACTTCATAATCTCATCAATCATTTCTAGTCTCTTTCACTCATGAACACCAAGAACATTACCATAAATGTTCATAATAACATCCCCAACCACCATGAATATTACCATAAATGCTATCAAGCTTAAATCTCCAGAACGTCTGTGGCAAGGGCTAAAGAACTACCGAATCCTCTCTAGGGTTTAACTCAGCGACATCAAGAAACTATTGGGCCATCAAACCTAATCTCCCTTAGCTTCGAGACCATTGCCCTCTAAGTTGTCCCACAAAGGACTCTAAGGTGCCTCAATTGTTCACAAAATAAGCCCTCTAGAGCTAAGTTCCTCTATTGCTATATTACTCCTGCCTAAGTGATTTACGAACTCAACTAAAATCCGACAAAACATTGGGTTTGCTAATAGATCTTTGTATCGAAAGGGGGAACACTTTGGAAGAGCCAAAAGGCCAAAAGCGCTTGCTGCTTGTAGGCTCTTGTGCGGCAGGTAGAGTTATAGCAAACGGATCTGTGTGGGGCTTGACCTCAAGGCTACCCCTTTGAAGCTAGAAAACCTTACTGGGGTTTGCGTCATTTGGTTTGACGTCAAAGCAAAAGAAAATGTGGCTTGGAAATTAGGATTTGGAAGAAAAATTGCTTCTTCTTCAGTTTGTGTGCTGTCGATGCAAATGGTTTCTATTTATAGACGGTGGTCTCTCCACAGTTGACCTTTTGTATTCTGATCTTTCTACTTTGAATCAGTCAATCAAGACAATATCACAATAATAGACGAAAAGTAGGGATTAATTATGATTTAGGAAAAGAATATACATCTCACTTGTCATCAATCTCGTCCTTCTGCTATTAAAAAGTTTAAATATACTATAGGTCCTTGTAGTTTGGACAAATTTTGAATCATGTTCCTATAGTTTTTTTTTTTCTTTTGGGATTCTTATAGTTTAAATTTTTTTTAATTGGGTTCTTGTCGTCGTCCCCGGTTATAAATTTGTTAGTTTAGTGTTGACATGACAAACGGCTTGTCTATATGACAATAAAAAAAAATTAACATGATGCCAAAATGACACAAAAATTGTCAGTTCATCAACTTTTTTATGCACTTGTATAAGCCAAAATTTGATGAGATGACAATTTTTTTGCCATTTTGGCATCACGTGAACGTCTTTTAATGCCATATAGACAAGTCATTTGTTATGTTAGCACTAAACTGACGGAATTATAATCAGGGGGTGATAGCATGGAACCAATTAAAAAAATTTCAAACTATAAGGACCCCAAAAAAGGAAAAAAAAAAATTATAGGAACCTGATTCAAAATTCATCCAAACTACAGGGACCTGCAGTACATTTAAACCTTATTAAAATATAGAATGTTTAATGCTAGGTAAAGAATTAATTGAAATTTTACTTCAAGAGGATATTTGAAGCCATCAAACATATATTTTTATTTATTGATGAGTGGTTTTCATCTATATAACGACAATTATCCAAATCTTGTGACGTTGCTCATTTTCTGCCTAATTTTTCTTCCAATCGTAGCTTGACTATGTTCCTTTATATGGCCAAAAAAAAAAGACTATGTTCCTTTAATTCCAGTACTATTATATGGAAATAATATTTGTTAATAAATGATTTCAAAGTGAAAATATCGCCAGAAAAATAATTTTCGTTATATGTAAGTCAATAACACTCTTGCAATTTAAGCTCAAAAAGAACAAAAGTGTTATTTTGTTAATTACTACAGAAAATCAGGCTGGGTTTCATAGGAAATTGATTTCCCCGTTAAAACATATCCTTAGAAATGATAAAGGTAATTATTTATTAAAAACTGTGTTTTTGAATAAAAATCTTAAGTCACTATTTATTTACCAACAAGGTGTTGGCTCAGTGAAAGCAAGTTGAGCCCTAAGACGTTCTAAGCCAAAGGTCTTGAGTTCAAATCTTTGGAATCGCATTTGTTGGGAGGAATTTACCGGTTACTACTCTCGGCTCGAACAAGAATTAGTCTCATATCCAAAGGGTGTGGGAATACCCTAGGTGTAAATTATATATCCAATTATGATCCCAAGCTAGTACGTGGTAATTAATAATTTATTAATTCGTGAAAACATTATCTTATATATGATATGAAAGTACAAGATATAATATATAATATACATTTGTATAGCATTTTATTTAATAAGATCTACTAAAATTTTAAGCCGATAACTTAAATTTACAATAAAATCTTACAACTTTTTAAATAGTGTGAAACTATAACTGTATAATGTTCCTTTTGGCTATATGAAAAGGAAAGTGAGATTTTCACTTTTTCATAATTGAAATTGAGTTTGCAATGTTTAGAGTGAGTTGACGAAGACTAAGGCCTCATTTGAATAAACAACTTAATCAAGGGTTTACCTAAAAATGGCTCTCCGCATAAGTTCTAATACAATAGTAGTTTACAAATAAGTTAATTTGCATTTAAATACTCAATTTGAGAAGTGTTTTTATTTTTAATTTAGGTGTTTGGATGAGGAACTACACAAATACTTTTAACAATTGAAATTACTAAAAAGTCCAAGCACTTCTTATATAGACACTCATTCAACAAACTTTTGAAGAAAGACAATGTTATAATGTTGTAATTGCACCAGCCAAAGCTTCTGCAATATTTAGAGGCCATCCTTCTTTGATAGAAACATGGAGATTTTGGGGTGTCTCGAATAGGAGGAAGAGAAGAAGCCTTTGGGGCTTATATTTCTACAAGACGATACCGTTCAAAGTAAAAAATTATTTGCTTTGCTATCTGGTGCGTTTCGGACAAATGGAATGTGTTCCTGACTCCAGAACATTTTGGAGACAAGGACGTCAGCAATTCTGAAGTTTTGGTGCAACATGTTAGAAGTAAGCAGGTTGAAGTATTTGATGGCAGTTAGGAATAGTTAGTTTACTGTGGTTAGTAGTTAGTTGACTGTAGTTAATGTAACTTAGGTGGTTATCCAGCTAAGCAAGGTTAGCCAGCTAAGTAGATTATTATAGAAAGTTAGTTAACTGATGAAACAGTTTTTGATGAACTGTCAGTTGACTTATATATGCTGTACACGTGAATATGAAATTCATTATTCAGAGTATTCATTTTTTACTCTTTCGTTCTCTGGAACTTTCCCTTCTTCTCTCTCTCTCGTATTTCATCTTCTATCTTAGCTTTCTGCTGCTTAGCTTCTCTGCAGAATCCATACCTTTGATTACTTGCTTCCGCAGCTTACAAACTCTAACATGGTATCAGAACTTTGAAAATGGCAGAACACACTTCATCCTCTGTGTCTCCGTCAATGGAAACTCTGAATTCCAGAAATCCCTCTTTACCCACATTTGGTCAAACCCTCACTATCAAACTGGATAACAGTAATTTTCTGATATCGAGGAATCAATTACGTAACATGGTAATTACAAATGGGTATCAAGATATCTTGAATGGATCTTAGGTATGTCCGGAGAAATTTCATCAAGACTTAAATGATTTAACTGATCTTGAACACACAACATAACTTCCATGCTTAAATGATTTAAATTGTAAAACTCAAAAATATTTGTGAAACCCATAAAAAAATTGTGAAACCCAGCAAAAATTTGAAACCGAGAAATGAGGGCCATGAGGTGAGATACGACTTGAAGATTGAACATCGAAAAAGTGAAAGTAATGAGCAACACAATACAGAGCAGTGTTCACTTTATAAACAACTATAAAGACGACTACATCGTGTGTAGACTGTAGAGGAGAAGTGAAGAAGAGAAGACCAAGAAGAAATGTTCTTCTCTTGAAAATTAGAGTTATGTGTGCTGAAATTTTTTAACTTCATCAAGGCTATTTTGTGAGAAATAATTGTAAATGTAGGATCAGTTAAGCTCAAATGAGCTTTCAGACTAGCTTATTTTCATAAGCCTCATATTTTGGCTTAGGAAAATAAGTCCAAAACAGTTTTTTTTTGAGGAAAATAAGCACTTATTTGAAACTAAACCCAATACATTTTTTTATTTTCTATAAGTGTTTATTGTAGTAGAGAAGCACAAATAAGCTATAAGTCAGGTTATCCAAATGGGGCCTAAGTCCTTGATTACAAGAGGAAGGCCTCATTGTCCTAGCTTTTGAAATTCGTTTTCAATAACCAGTGAGACTATAATATTAGTTGCAGTTGTGATTGGGATAACAAACCTCTGGGCAAAATGTGATTGCGTAGATAGTCCTTATAGTTGAGGCACTTACAGGAGAGTACTGAAAAGCAAAATGCCTTATTCAAATTGCATTATATTGGACCAAAATGTGATTGCCTTCAGAGTCACAATTGTTGTTGTAACTTCCATACCATGATTAACTTTAATTGGATCAACAGTGATTTTTTGACCTTTTCTTTTTTTCGTTGTTATAAATTACATAGAGAGGAGAATTTTTTCTTCCCCCCCATTTTCCTTAGACACTTCCACGGTTCATGAAAGCTGAGAATCCATATTTTTTTGTTGTAACATCAACTTAGGAGACTTTACCAGCTCAATTAAGTCAGCATCTGAGATTATTAGTTGTGAGTACGCCAAGGCTAAGTCATAGTATGATTCTTTACTTTCGGATTGGTAATCACATTGGAAGCTTTCACCAACTTGTTAAGTCTATCTTTGGCCATGTCCATGCCTTTCTTGTCATCACTGTAAAATGCAGATACTAGCAAGTGATCATCAACATTGAAGTAATGTTATAACAAAAAAAAAATGCATAGACTGTATAAAAATTGCATAATTGTTAGAATCTGAATTCAAGTGATTCTACCTATATTTTTCTTTTTTGTCATACCAAGATTAGTTTTTTTTTCATGTGTAGGTTTAGTACAATATAACGTTCTCTAATTGATTTTTTATGACGTTAATTTTTTAATAAAGATCCAAATTGGTTATATTACATTCTATGACGAACTCAGAGCATCTTTTTGGTTGTCACCTTTTGCGTAGACTTGGTTTCATGTACTTTTGCTGCATGCTTAAAGGCCATGATCTCAGTCTCACTATTCTATTAAAATATATTTCAGACACATCATACAGCTACTACTTTAATTATAGTATATATATCATAATAATGATGAAGATGAAGAATGGTGCTCTGCTTTTTTAAAGTTTGTAAGTGAAAGAGTCAAGCCTCAGTTTAAGGTTAGTTTTCTCCATAAAGTTTGCAATTGTCGTACCCCTATGATGTACGTAACATTTTGATATGGGTACATCTTAACCCTAACTTGACTCTGTATCTCTAGAGAACTATATATTATGTTATTGATGACATCGAGATTAATACGGTGTTCTTATAAAATGAGGCAGGTGTAATTTACTTGCCAAATTGATGGTGAAACATGATATTAATTGCACTTGTAAGCAAGACCGTGGATAATTTGAAAGACGAATATAAAGTTTCTTCGGCCTGGAGGATAGAAAAGAAGATGTGTTTGGCACAACACAGAGATGGACTTGGGAGATGGTGGTTTCTGAAGAGAATTATATTTTTTCCTTGGAAGCTAAATTATAAGATGTAAATACAGCACAGAAAGATTAAAGATTACATTTTTTTTTTTTTACATTCAACATTGTCACTTTGTGCCTCTTTTTTTTTTTTTTTTTTTTTTTTTTTTCTATTAGAAGAATGTAAAAATAGCAGTACTGGTCAATCTTCAAATGATTTCTTAATTGGCTATTTTATTCTACAGGCGCGGATGCTAACTTATTCTTTTAGCATAAATTTTTTAGATTTTATCATTTAAAACAGATATCAGAAGTGTTCATTTAGGGTTATCATTCACATTTGAAGTGTCAATTTAATTACTAATTACCCTAGTGCAATTTTGTACTAGGAGGAAAAAAAAAGTGTAATGAAATAGTATCTTATCAAATAGAAATATACCTTGGGGAAGCTAACTACAGGGCCATATTGGACGGGATGACAAGGTTTTTGATGCAGCGAGAAAGCAATCAAAAGAACCTCAAATACAAACTGTATAATCTCAAAGAAACTAAATAATATTTTGAATACAGCTACAAATGAAACATAAAGTTTAAGTACTAAAAGGAAACCCTAAAATATTACAAAAGAAATTGGCAAACTATAAAACAGCCCAAAATAGACGTTTTTGAAGGATTTTGGGCCCGAAAATGGCCTTAATTGGGAAAACCCAATTACAAAGGTATTGGCCTCTGAACAAGCTTCAAAACACTGGGTCATGGACCCCGTAACTCCACTCGAGCTGAAAGTTATGCCCTGTTTATTGAAATAGACCCGTTGTGAGCTTTTTTTCTTTTGGGCCTTATTATGCTCTGTCCGATCCATGAATTCTTCTGCGACCCGGTCCACCGTAGTTCATTGCACTTGAGAAATACTCGCCCTCTTGTATACTATATCATCCGGATACAAAAGAGTCTTAGAAGAATAGTAAGGGTAAAGATCCGCCACATTAAATATTTTGGAAATCCCTAAGGTATCCGGTAAGCCCACGATATATGCATTATCATTAATCTTCTGCAGGACCTGGTATCGCCTGTACTTCTTAGGCTACAACTTGCTCTATGTGACCACTGGAAACCTCTTTTTTCTCAAAAACACTATCACTTGATCACCAATATTAAAGGTTTGTTGTCTACGGTGTTGATATGCAGCCTTCTTATATCTAGCATTGGCTTACTCTAGCTTACACTTAACCTCCTCCTAAACATCCTGCCACTGATTGGCTAAGTTTGTTGCAGCTGCATGGACCTTAGGCAATTTAACTAAATCAACAGCATGTTGGGGTGCCTTAGTATAGACTAATGAAAATGGAGTCCTACCTAAAGCATTATGAACAACATTGTTGTAAACAAACTCAGCTTGAGGTAAAGCAAAATTCCACTGTTTTGGCTTCTCTCCATAGATACTCCTAATCAGATTTCCTAATGTTCAGTTAACTGCCTATGTTTGTCCATCTGCTTGGGGATGAGTTGTGCTACTAAAATTCAATGTAGTATCAAACATCTTCCATAAGGTTCTCTAGAAATGGCTAAGGAACTTGTTGTCCCTATTAGATGTAATAGATTTAGGAACACCATGCAGATGGACTACCTCTTTGAAGAATAGCTTGGTCACATTAGTTGCATCTGCAGTTTTCTTGTAAGGAATGAAGTGAGCCATCTTAGAAAATTTGTCAACAACAACAAAGATAGAATCCACACCCCTCTGAGTCCGAGACAACCCAAGCACGTAATCCATAGACAAATCCTCTAAAATATTATTCGGAACTAGCAATGACGTGTATAAACCCGTATTCAAGGACTGCCCCATTGCTGTTTAGCACACATAGCACTTCTATACCAGATGCATAACATCTTTTCGCATATGAGGCCAATAATAACGCTCCCGAATGGCAGCATATGTCTTGTCATGCCCCAAGTGTCCAATAAGACCTCCCCCATGTAAATCAAGAATCAACTTCTCCCTCAGAGATGTTTTAAGGATACAAAGTTGATTACCCTTCATGAGATAACCTTCATGGATGTGAAACTCTCTGTCAACGTGCTGATTAACACAATTATCCCATACTCTACCAAAATCCTCATCAATAGCATATTGGTCTTTCACAGTTTCATAGCCCACAACCTCCTATCTCATGGTAACCAGCAACTCACCTCGCATACTTAAAGCATCAACCACTCTATTCTGCACACTTCCCTTGTGCCTCATATTAAAAATGAACTTCTCTAGGAACTGACACCACCTAGCATGCATACCCTTGTCCATTCGCTTTTGACTTTTTAAATATTTTAAAGCATCATGATCAGAGTAAAGGACAAATTCTTTATTAATGAGATAATGCTCCCAATGTTTCAGAGCACGAACAACTGCATAGAACTCCTTGTCATAAGTGGACCACTTTCGCCTGGCATCACTGAGCTTCTCACTGAAATAGCACACTGGTTTCTTCCTCTGGGACAACACAGCACCTATTCCCACACCACTGGCATCACACTAGACTTCAAATAAGTCCTCAAAGTCAAGTAAAGCCAATACAGGAGCAGTACTCAGCTTCTCTTTCATAACTACAAAGCTAGTGTCAGCTTTCTCACCCCGCTGGAATTTTCCTTTCTTTAAACACTCAATAATTTGTGCTGCAATTCTATTGAAATTTTTGATAAAACATCTGTAAAATGTAGCCAACCCATGAAAACTCTGAACCTGAGAGATAGTTCTAGGAGCCAGCCACTCCCTAATAGCTCAGACCTTCTCTTCATCCACACGAATACCATGTGCACTAACCATATAACCTAGAAATAACAAGCTATCTGTCATGAAATAACACTTCTTCAGGTTAGCATACAACTTATTTTTCTGTAGGACCTCCAGTACAACTTGCAAGTGTGAAATGTGGTTTGCTTTTGTTTGACTCTATATCAAAATATCATCAAAATATACAACCACAAATTTTCCAATAAAGGGTTTCAATACCTAATTCATAACCCTCATGAAAGTGTTGGGAGCATTTGTCAATCCGAATGACATCACAAGGCACTCGTACAACCCTTATTTTGTCTTGAAAGTTGTCTTCCACTCATCTCCAGGTTTAATTCGAAACTGGTGGTATCCACTACGAAAGTCAATTTTAGAGAAAATCTGTGCACCATGCAACATATCTAGCTTGTCATCCAGTCTAGGGATGGGAAATTTGTACCCCACTGTAATCTTGTTGATGGCTCTGCTGTCTACGCACATTCTCTAGCTACCATCCTTCTTGGGGTCAATAATGTTGGAACAACACACAGGCTTATACTTTCCTGAATATATCCCTTCTTCAACAGATCTTCTACCTACTCCCTGAGGATTTCTACTTCCTTCGGACTCATCCTGTAGTGTGGTAAATTAGGCAAACTGGCTCCAAGAAACAAGTCAATATGATGCTTAATGTCTCTCATAGGAGGCAGCCCTAGAGGCAACTCTGTAGGTACCACATCACTAAACTCCTCCAACAACGACCTAATAGCCTCTGGATACTTAATAGTTTTTAGCCCTTCATTCGACACTAACACTTGCCTCATGATAAGAGCATCTATCTCCTTGGTCTTTGTCACCTTCTTGTCAAATTTTAGTTGCGGATTGTGTCAATGCAAGGAAAGTCCTCCCCTCCACTTTAGAAGCTTTGGTTTTGGAGCTACCTTTCATTGGCAACAAGGTGAATTTTCTGCCATCTTTCTACAGCTTATAAGTATTCTCCCTTCCATCATGCTGAGCTGTAACATGAAACTGCCAAGGTCTACCAAATAACAAGTGACATGCATCCATATCTACCACATCAAAATAAATTTCATCTTTATACTTACCAATAGAGAATGGTACCTGGCATCGTTCAGTTACATGGATTTTATCACCAGCCTTAATCCAACTAATTGAGTAAGGATTAGGATGCTTCTCCACCTTCAACCCTAAACTCTCCACAACGTCTTTACTAATGATATTTTCGTAGCTACCACTGTTTACAATAACATCAAAAACCCGGCTGCGAATGGTACACTTGGTTTTGAACAATTGATGTTGCTGGGTATCATCCTCTTGCTTCGGTGTGAACATCATTCTCCTGATAACATAATTCTGACTCTCCTCATTGTCATTGTCTTCATTAGAATCACATTCTCCTATCTCTCCGTCTGGACCACACACCTCTTCCTCCTCATCTTCCTCTCGTTCCACAACATAGACTACTTTTTCGAGAGGGCAGTCACTAGATCTGTGGCCTAGTTGGTTGCATTTAAAACACTTCTCTGGGTAGGGTCTGGTATACGGGTTGGCTATTTTTGGTGCTTATCTTGCTTATGTTACTTTCTGTTTTCCCGCAACTCTGTCATCCTTATTTATGTTTTCTTGAATCACCTTGCTTATGTCATTAGTAGTAGTTTTATAGGTATCCCCACTATAATTTTTGCGGGGGTATTCTGTTCTACTTATTTCCTGTATCACTCAAGGCAAGATTATGAGCCTCAGATAAAGTTCTTGCAACATGCACTCTTATTTTGTCTCTAAGGAATGGCTTCAGACCCTCCAAGAACTTGGCTACCTGCTGCCCTTCGGTCTCCTTTAAATCATTCCGAGTTGCCAACCTTGTGAATTCTACATAATAATCATGGATAGACCTCTGACCTTGTTGACACCTCTGGTACTGTTGGAACAGGAATTGTTCGTAATCAGGGGGAAGGAAAATGAATTCACTCAGCAACAATCGTCTCATTCTTCCCCATGTTCGAACAGATGCCTTGCCCTCACGGATGCTTTTAGTCTACAACCTTTCACACCAACTAGACGCACCACCCTTCAATCTACATGCAACCAACTGAACTCTCTTCTCTTCAGGTATTTCCATGTACTCAAAGAAGTGATCAATATCTGCAATCCAATCCAGGAAACCCTCTATGTTTAGGTTACCTTGGAAGTAAGGAATATCTATCTTCAATCTGAAATCATACTCTCTATCACCATGGTCATTCCTCCTGAAACCCGCATTCCTCTTAGGTGGTTCTTCGAAGTACCCAACTTCATCGTTTTTTGAATCATCCTCTGTATCAACCTATCTCTTTCTTCTATGATCTCTAAGATGAGGAATGTTGATAGGCTGCCTGTGGCCAGCACAGCCGCTAGGCACTTGCTTGCCATCATTCCAAATCCTGTTGGGGTCGTCAAGCCATGCTTCCAATCGACCAAGCACCTTATCCAGGCGATCAAAACGTTCATCGTGATGTTGAAGCTGGATTTTGATCTAATCAACTCAATGCGCTAGCATATTGACCTCCACCCCATGGTCTGAGGTCTCAGCACCTCGAACGCCATCGAGAGCACCGCCGCCAACCCTGCCTGGATCACCTGACATCAAGTCGTCAAGCAAACTAGGCTCTGATACCAAACTGACGTAGCGAGAAAGCAATCAAAGGAACCTCAAACACAAACTGTATAATCTCAAAGAAACTAAATAATATTCTGAATATGGCTAGAAACGAAACATAAAGCATAAGTACTAAAAGGAAACCCTAAAATATTACAAAAGATATCAACAAACTACAAAATAGCCCAAAACAGACGTTTCTGATGATTTTGGGCCCGAAAATGGCCTCAACTAGGTTCACCCGATTCCCACAGTATTGGCCTCTAAACGAGCTTCGAAACGTTGGGTCATAGGCCTTGTAAAGTTATGCCCTGTTTACTGAAACAGGCCCATTGTGACCTCTTTTCTTCTGGGCCTTATTATGCTTTGCCCGATCCATGAATTCTCATGCAACTCGATCCACGTCAGTTTTTGTGTTGAGTAATGTTGTTTGAAGACTTACAAATGAATATATATACGTGCACAAATAGAAATATTTGAATTTAATTGGACTCGTAAACTCTATCCATGTGATCAAGGACGGGGCTAGAAGTAAAATATTGGAGGGGCCAAAATAGATCATAAGGGTCATTAAGAAAAATAAATTTATGAGGGGCCAAATATATAAATAATTTTTGTGTTTGGATAAGTAACTACTCAACTACTTTGAACAATTAAAATTATTAAAAAGTCCAAGCACTTCTTATATAGACACTCATTCAACAAACTTTTGAAGAAAGACATTGTTATAATGTTGTAATTGCACTAGCCAAAGCTTATGCAATATTTG
>QAOA01008048.1:655-11349 GCA_003255065.1 Cercis canadensis | reverse complement strand
CATTTTCATATAGTATGACATACTATAAAATATCTAAGAAACCTTCCTTTTTTAAATATTATTTCACTAGAACTAGGACATGGTTTTATTTAAGGAAGAGTTTGCGCCCTTTTCCATATCAGAAAAGTAGTGGAGGTACTTAAGTTGGTATAGTTGATACCCATTTACTTGAGAAGTGCGCTAGAACTGATCCTCATAAAAAATGATCGAGTTCAGATAAGAAGAACTTGACAAGACAGAAAACCTACTTTGTTAGGTACATATACAATATTTTGGCCGTCACATAAGACTTAAATAGGTTTAAAACCACAATCGACTATGAATTATGCAAGCAAATAAAAGAGTTCATTGGTGCTCCATCTGTATCAAGGGATCCAAAATCTTGACATACTGGCACCACTCAGGTTAGGCTTGCGAATCTGCTCAACTTGCTCACAGCCTATACCCGATTATCCATGTTGTTGACGTTTTAATAATTTCTTTAAGTATGTAAACACGTGCTCAATGTGACAGTACTATGAAATTCATCCACTGTCCGCATTTTTGATTTGGTCAAAACCTAAAAAGCGAAATGCTTTTGGTACTTTACCGACAATCAAGTTAATCAAGTATGTATACATCGTTATTTTTTTCTATATATAATGCTTGAGGAGTGCACCTCACCATATAATAACCATTACTTCCTTCTAGCTTGTGCGTCCAGCAGTTTATGCGTTCTGCAGAAACAACTTTGAAGCCAAAAATGGTGATCATAACCTCTTCTTACACAGTCATTCCAAGCGAGGCTACTCCAAAGGGTCCTTTGTGGCTTTCTGAGGCTGATCAATTACTCAGTCCATGGACTCATACGCCTACTCTCTACATTTACAAGGCAAGCCACAAGCAGAAGCTCAAGCACAATGTGATTGAGATAATGAGAGAATCTCTTAGCAACATCTTAGTCCACTACTACCCTCTAGCTGGCCGACTCCGCTGGATTGGAGGGGGGAGATTGGAAGTGGACTGTAATGGAATGGGAGTGACACTGTTGGAAGCTGAAACTACAAAAACACTGGATGACTATGATGAGTTTGAAGCCAATGAGTGCATTAGAGAGCTCATTCCCAAGGTAGAGGTTGATTATGGCGGTCCAATAGACGATATGCCCTTGTTGGTGGTGCAATTGACAAGATTCAGTTGCGGTGGCCTTTCTATTGGGATTTCCATTTCCCATGTCATGATTGATGGAGTGTCTGCCATTCAATTTGTCAACTCATGGGCCAAGATGGCTCGTGGAGAGGCATTAGACAAAGAAGAAATACCATTTCTAGATCGAACCGTTCTAAAATCTCGAGAACCTCTTATGGCACCACGCTTTGACCACCCGGAATTCAAACCAGTGCCAAGTTTGTTAGGTGACTCTGATAGCATGGTTGAGATCACCAAGAAGAAGACGAGCTTTGCATCATTGAAGCTCACAAAAGAGCAGCTATTGAAGCTAAAGAACAAAACCAATGAAGACATTATAGTGCAGGTGCAGGAGCAAGGGGGTCGTCCTTATAGCAGATTTGAAACTCTTGTTGCCCATATTTGGAGGTCTGTGGCAAAGGCCCGGCAAGGAGATATTCTTCAGGAAACAGTAGTTGGGACTGTTGCTGATATCCGGAACAGAATGAATCCACCTCTCCCAAAGAATTATTTTGGGAATGCAATACTTCGAACAGTGACACCCACATGCCTCAGTGGGGATATCACATCAAAACCATTGAGCTATGCTGCCCAAAACATAAGGGATGCAGTTAACATACTTACAGATGAGTATCTCAGATCTCAGCTTGATCTTTTAACGAGTCAACTACAACTGGATTGGCTCAAGAATCCCCTTCGCTTAGTTGAACATCCAGAAGGTCAATTTCTTGGAAACCCTAATATTATTATTGGGTGTTGGATGAGCATGCCAATATATGATGCAGATTTTGGATGGGGAAACCCTATTTATATGGGTCCAGGGTCTTCGGATGTAGATGGCAGCATAATCATATTACCAACTCCTGCCGGCGATGGCTCTTTTGTTATTGCTGCTTGTTTGCAAACAGATCACATGGAAGATTTCAAGACTTTCTTCTATGCGGATATATGATATGAAAAAAACACTAGTAAGTTAGTACTTTGGCCCCAACTTGAGGCATTTTAGCGTCAACTAGACCATATACATATGTCAAGGTTGGAGCTATCATATGGGTTTCTATGCTACTGCCATCTCTTCTAAAACTTGTTTGTTTATTGGCCAGGTGATGATTTAATGCACTGTTTTAAATTACCAAAAGATAATAAAAAAGCAGTTTGTCTCTTACTGTTCACCAGATTTGTTTTTGCTTAATTCCATGGTTATGTGACTATGGGTTTGTTTGGGAGTTAAATTTGGGGGGAAAGAAGAGGAAAGGAAATGAGTAAATGTGTCCTTCCCCTTGTTTGGGAGTTCAAGATTTAAAAAGGAAAGGAAATCAAGGGGTAATCTCAAACCCTTGCATTCCTTTTTTATATCGCTTTTATGTTCTCCCAATTTAAAGGGTTTGGAGAGAAAAAAAAAAGTAGTTTACTATTATACCTCTATTTATTTCTTCAAAAAAAAAATTAAACACTATTTAGATAACATTATTAAATTTTATATTAAATATATTTATTTTATAAATAAAGGATAAATTTGTAAAATTGTAAATTTTTTTTCTTTCCTTTCCTTTCCTCTCCTTTTACTCATTTTAATCATCCAAACAAAGGAAAGGAAAACTCCTCTCTTCCCCTTCCATTCCTTTCCTTCCATTTCCTCTCCTCTCCTCTCCTCTCCCCTCCAAAAAAAACTCCCAAACAGACCCTATATGTTTGCCGTATGCTGGACTGAAGAGAAAGTTTTATTTATCTGACTAGGAATCAAATAATTAGAGATCAAATTAAAGGTGGTGTTTTTAAATAGAAGGACCCCAGAATTGAGTGGATTGACGAATGCACTGGAGGCAACGAAGAGTAAGTAGAAGGTCAAACACGCTTCTATTCCCTTGCCATCATTTGTATCCATTAAAAAGAAAGAATTATTAATTCTCATAGTTGGAACACTCACCCACCCAAAATCAGTATCATAAAGTGACATCCTACACCAACTCGTGCAAATAAAAAAATCTGCATCATCATTTTGTAAGAGTTCCAAGTACTCTTTCAGTGCCTCACAAACCTTATGCAACACATTGCCGTCTTGAAGTAATTGGACATGCGTTCTCATCTCATCCTCCGAACCAAAACGTTCCCAATAAGTTACCTACAGAGTTTTTAGATAAAGGTGGAGCTAGCTAAGTTTTTTATTTTTATTTTGGCTGAGTTTAGATAAAGGTGGAGCTAGCTAAGTTTTTTATTTTTATTTTGGCTGAGTTTCAATAGAAAATTCATAAGTCTTGAGAATAACTTTAAAGCTATGTTTGGGAGTTTAAGTTTTTTATTTTTATTTTGGCTGAGTTTCAATAGAAAATTTATAAGTCTTGAGAATAACTTTAAAGCTATGTTTGGGAGTTTGAAGTGAGGGGAGTGGAAAGGAGAGGAGAGGAAAGAGAGGGAGAGGAATGGAAGGGAAAGGGAAGGGTTTTTCTCTCCTTTGTTTAGATGATTAAAATGATCAAAATGAAAGGAAAAAAAAAAAGAAATAAATAAAAATTTATAATTTTACAAATTTATCTATCTCAATATCACTTAATTTAAACACAACGTACAAATTTTGAGGACTATCTCAATATCACTTAATTATAAGTTGTTTGATAAACTTATATTTTTTTAAATGCTCTTGTATTTTTTCTTTTTTTGTGAAGATCTAAATTATGTTGGCTTAATTCACTTCAAAAGCCCAAAATTAATAAGTCATTGATATAATGATAAAGGATTTGAGTAATTTACCAAAAGTCTTAGATTTGAACCTCTGTACTATTATGTATCAAAAAATAGCTTAAAATTTGTTTAAAACGATAGTAAAATATTTCCAACAATTTTTTTAAAGTGGTTTTTGTTGGAACCGACTTGGGTAGTTTATATTCTTTTATATTTCTTTTATTGTTTCCATTTCATAGCTACTCTTTTCATTGAGTCACATTGTTCGTGAACACGTCCAGTAAAACGATATTTTGACTTGCTCCATTCCATCGATCCCACTTACCAAAGCCCTTGGACATGACCTTCATGCTCCAAGAAGATACATCATAGCAAATCTCTTCAAAGTTGAAACAGATAATCATTGGAAAATGGAGGAAAACATGTTCCCATGGTGGCGGTGATGCCGGCAAACTCATCGAAGACTAAACGGTGGTCAGTGAAAAGCTATAGTTCTAAGTTTACATGGCAGAAGGATGAGAGAGAGAAAACTGGGCCTAGGTAGATATTTTATTTTTTTCATGCCATAAGAATTTAAGATTTTCTACCTCCCATAAAAATATTTTTATGAGAAAATTAACAAAAATTAATTCATGAGAATATAATTTTAGAAACTTATATCAAGTATGAGTATTCTACTTTCTCAAATTGACATTTCCAAAAATCTAAAAATAATTTGTGTAACAAACACGCCTTAAATATTCCTCCACACTATCACTAAAGAACCACTTTTATTACGTATATTTACCACGTCAATATAATATAACATACCTATATGATATCATATAATTTTTATTTTTATAATAATATAGATACATATGGACGAATTGTGTGAGAAAATGGTTCACTTTGGTTTTTTTTCTTGGCTCGAACAAAGCATTCTTTCAAAAAGCCCATCTTAAACATAGAGCCCAATAAGTTGTTTTGGGTCCAAGAGTCCAACAAACTAACCCTAGTTGGAAGTTGGAATAAAATGCGATGCGTTTCGACACAAACCCTAGAACGATTTCTTCCAATTTCAGTAGGGCTTTATAGTCTTCGTCCCCGGAAGCCATGGGAAGAGTTATCCGAGCACAGCGTAAGGGTGCTGGTTCCGTCTTCAAGTCCCACACCCGCACTCGCAAGGGTGCTGCTAGGTTCCGCAGCCTCGATTTTGGTGAAAGAAATGGGTATCTAAAGGGAGTAGTCACCGATGTCATCCACGACCCTGGTCGCGGTGCCCCACTCGCCAAGGTCAGTTTTCGGCACCCCTTCAGGTACAAGAAGCAGAACGAGTTGTTCGTTGCTGCTGAGGGTATCTACACTGGTCAGTTCATCTACTGCGGCAAGAAGGCCAACCTTGTCGTCGGTAATGTTTTGCCTCTCAGATCCATTCCTGAAGGAGCTGTCATCTGCAACGTTGAACACCATGTTGGTGACCGTGGTGTATTCGCTAGGGCTTCTGGTGATTACGCTATTGTTATCAGCCACAACCCCGATAATGATACCTCTAGGTATATATATGCTTTTATCTTCTTTTTTCTGAAGTTGCGATTTTTATATGATTCATGGTTGCTACTTGCTATTAGGCATAAAATTGAAAGGACGATATCATTAATATTTCCCCTTACATGATCTGATCATTTACTGATTTCATTTAAAATTATTGTTTAAGTATCCTGTTCAATAGAAAGTTGAATTGGATTTTGGAGGATCTACCAGAATCAATTACAATTCTTAAAATGTTCAATGTGGTGATGTTAAATTGTTAGTATTAGCTTCCTAGAGCAATATGATGAGGAGGGTATTAAAATTGGGTGAATTGGTTGAGGATTTTTTATGTGGTGACTTTGCCATGCTTTTGGTGAGAAGAATGTGGGAGGTTTAATTACCTCTTTGCTAATTCTATCAGGATCAAGCTTCCTTCTTGGTGATTACGCTATTGTTATCAGCCACAACCCCGATAACGATACCTCTAGGTATATATATGTTTTTATCTTCTTTTTTCTGAAGTTGCGATTTTTATATGATTCATGGTTGCTACTTGCTATTAGGCATAAAATTGAAAGGGCGATATCATTAATATTTCCCCTTACATGATCTGATGATTTACTGATTTCATTTAAAATTATTGTTTAAGTAAACTGTTCAACAGAAAGTTGAATTGGATTTTGGAGGATCTACCAGAATCAATTACAATTCTTAAAATGTTCAATGTGGTGATGTTTAAATTGTTAGTATTAGCTTCCTAGAGCAATATGATGAGGAGGGTATTAAAATTGGGTGAATTGGTTGAGGATTTTTAATGTGGTGACTTTGCTATGCTTTTGGTGAGAAGAATGTGGGGGGTTTAATTACCTCTTTGCTAATTCTATCAGGATCAAGCTTCCTTCTGGTGCAAAGAAGATTGTTCCAAGTGGGTGTAGGGCCATGATCGGGCAAGTTGCAGGTGGAGGGAGGACTGAGAAGCCCATGCTCAAAGCTGGTAATGCTTACCACAAATTTAAGGTGAAGAGGAATTGCTGGCCTAAGGTTCGTGGTGTGGCTATGAACCCAGTTGAGCATCCTCATGGAGGAGGTAACCACCAACACATTGGTCATGCTAGTACTGTCAGGCGTGATGCTCCTCCTGGCCAGAAGGTTGGTCTCATTGCTGCTAAGAGAACCGGTCGTCTCAGGGGACAAGCTGCTGCAACTGCTGCTAAATCTGATAAGACTACTTAGAGAGTATTAGAATTTTGTTTGATTTCATGTTTTTCAATTGTTTCCATTATGCTTTGTCTGCCAACGTTTGGATACATATGTTTGACAACTTATCTCTTATTCCAGACATGAAGCTTTTAAATTTTTGACAATTTTGCAATTGTGAAGCTTTTTTTATGTTGCTAGTTTCAAACTTTGAACTGGTTGAAATGTTGAAATATAGTTTTACTGTCAACTATGTCCATTTCATCTCTGTACGGCCAAATTTAAACAGGCTAGTTTGGTAATGTGGTCTGGTGGTTGTAGTAACTAGCATTAGCACTTGTGCCCTCTCGCATGGGTTTCAAAGTTAATGTAGTGCAGAGTCTCATTTCTCACTGTGTATGCTCGTTTCTTAAGGATTGCTGTGTTATATGGTTCTTTAAGGCTTGAAGCTACTTTGAAAATATAGCCGATAATTTTTGTGCTTTGGGTCTGTAGAAACTTATGGGGATCAGAGAATAGTTCTTGAATAGTTTTTTNTTTTTTTTTTTTTTTGGTGGTTTGGGACTTCTGGTTTGTTGTTTTGGGGGTCCGGGGGATTGAATTGGAGAATTGGAGGTTCTTAACCTAGTTGAGATTTTCAGGTTTTAGTGCCTCTTTCCCCATGGTAAACTTGGCAACTGTTACATTTTTTCTGCATTTTCTTTATTTTTGTCACTTTTTTTCATTGTTTTGTCAATTGTTTGATTTATTTTATTTTATTATGAATGTTAAAAAAATGGTAGAAGATGAAGATATTAAATGACTTATAAATTATTTCCAAGTTAAAAGTACATAAGATGAATTGAAGATTATTAATTTAATTAATTATTAATATTGGTGTTAAAAATTTTAATTTTTAGTATTTGTAAAGATTTTAGTTTTGAAGTCTTTTATTGATGTATGATATTATCTTTGCTTATTTAGTTGATGAATTATTGATATATTATGTTCAGTATTTTTTTAGTTTTCTCAAACTATTCCAAAATTTTAGACAAATTTCCACATTTTAGTTAAATTTTTAAGTTGAAAATAAAATAAAATTATTGTGAGACGCTGAGACGGTATGTTTACCAATTAGATGGGTTCAGTCTTCCATTTTGGAAGCACATTTAATATAGGTTTTTTCAGCCTGTTACATTTCAAGCCCAAATAAGTTGGGCTAACCTATTTAGACAATGCTAGTATTGTTTACAATTTCCTTGGTGCCACAAGGCCCAATAGTACCTAAGTGAGAATGGACTGTAGCTATAGGCCTTGCACAATAACTCAGCATTGTGATTTATTTAACGAAGATTCTATGATATTACATGAGTATGTTATACTATATTGATGTGGTAAGTATATATAATTTTTATATTTTATTAGATATAAAATATAATTTATTGAATATAAAATGTAATTTATTTTATTTTTTAAATAAACTTAAAAATAATTAACTTGTACATATGTCATTTATATATTTGTTATTCTTATGTAATATGACATATTACATAAATATTAAAATTATCTAAGAAACTTCATTTATTTAAATACTTGCATTTTCTAATGAGTTAGTTTTGCATTTGTACTATGCCTATCAAAATATATTGGTTCAGTATGGTCAATCATTTAGAGATAAACAAAAAGCTGAGAGTAAATTACACTTTTGTCCAAAATTGTTAAAATATTATACTCTACTTCATTTGACCAGCCAATGACATAAGAGTCTAATGGTATATCCTTTACTTATAGGAATTAGAGTGTTTGATATTATGGACTTGTGGGTTCTATTCCTATTATATATTCCACTTTCCTTCTTTCGGCGCATTGTGTTCCTATGATCATCATACCAGGTCCTCATGGGGATGGCTCTATTTGTTTGCAAAATGAACACAAGGAAGCTTTCAAGACTTTCTTCTATGAGGGAACAAGAAAGAAACTTTAGGCCTCCCCAATATGGCGTCTTAGTGCATGTGAATTTGTTAAACTAAGTATCAACTAGACCATGTATATATGTCAAGGTGAGCTAGGGAGGCCAAGTTGGAGCTATCATATATATGGGTTTCTATTCTAATGCCATCTCTTCTAAAAATTGTGTTTATTGGCAAGGTGATGATTTCTTGCACTGTTTCAAATTACCAAAAGATAATAAGAAGTGGTTTGTCTCTTACTGCTGACCAGATTTGTTTTTGCTTAATTCCATGGTTATATGGATATATGTTTAAACACAAAGATAATATAAACAAGCAACCACAAAAACAAGATCACAATATTACAATTATAATCAGGACCATAAATTTAGTTTATTTTGTGGCACATCCCGAATTACGAACCTTGATCAATGTAATTTAAACAAATCAGACTTGTGACTAACTAGCATTAAGATATCGTTCTCAGAACTTACGAGTTTTGTGTTCGAACATAAAACAACAACCAAAGTTTGAATAATGTTTGAATGAAGGACGAGCCATAATTTATTTGCGTATCTCTTAAATCTGATCAAATTCCTCTCAGACGGAGAGAGTACAGCAGAGTTGATAGTTTATAACTACCATACCTTGATTAGGTAAAGTTTTCATCTTCCTGCACTTGAAGAACATGCCCACCGTTCTTCATTATATCCATACACAAAGCATAGCACTTATCAAAATGAATGCCCTTACGTTCCTTACATAGTTTCCTACACTTTTTCTCATACTCCTTTATAATATTGTAACATGAATATGCAATAGAACATGTCTTAGCACCAATCAAAGGCTGAACATGAACTTGGGGTGGAAAAGGGATTCGCTGGTGAAGAAATAGGCTAGGATAGCCGGAGTCCCTGGCTTGTGCATCAAAGCCCAACAATATTATTATCAGTATTAATGTCATCACAACAACCACTTGGTTCCACAAGGTGCTCTGTTCCATAATTGTCCAAAGAGAGTCTATATTCATCATAGATATAATTGAGAATGACACGAAATCCTCACTTATATCCAAATTTAAATTACTAAGATGGGTTTGCCCTAAATTATACAAAGAGAGTCCGGTGATAATTACAGAATAGAATATATTATAAGTTTAATATATAATGACTTTTGAGGTTTAGATCGGTCTTGAAATTTAGGAATTACTTACAGCTCTAATTATGTCACAAATTGATCAATCATTTTCTACCTTTGTAGGCCTTAGATCTCACCCAACAGCTAGTACATATATATTAATATACTTAAAAGATAGTTATTTCTCAGCGAATATGACTATCTAAGCTATAGCATTCGCGCTACAGCTCTAATTATGTCACGAATTGATCAGTCATTTTCTTCCTTTATAGGCTTTAGATCTTCACCCAACAACTAGTACATATCTATTAATATATTTAAAAGAGAGTTATTTCTCTACGAGTAAGGCTGTATAAGCTATAACATTCGTGCTTTTCATTCTGCTGCTTTTTCTATTTCTCTTTTCTCTGTCTCTCTGTTTAATTAATTGCCCACATATAACACGGGTTTGCAACTAGTTATGTTTAAACAAATGATTCGTTTTCAAATGAAATTCAACCAGCTACTGTTTTTCACAGTTTATGCTAGCCATACATAAACTTTAGTCATGATATGAAGAATACTAATCATGTTGCCTTGTCTTCTTCCAATATTTCTATGAAATGACATGGTATATTAATTGGGTCATATAGGATTAAAAAGAATAGTAAAATATATTTTTTATCATTGAATTATTTTTCAAATGTCACTTTTGTCTTTAATTTATTTTCTGTCACTTTAATCCTCCAATAATCACATTGTCTATCAAATCAGTTCTTCGTAGCTCAAAAAATGATCACTTAAAAGACTTATTTGGTAGACAGAGTAATTATTTGATAACTAAAGTGACACAAAATATAATTCAATAACTAAAGTGACATTTGATAATTTATTTAGGGAAAAAATGTATTTAATTCTAAAAAGAATATATAAGGCAAAAGGGCCCTCTACAACTACTCCATCTGGACATATGTGAAGGTATGAATGTAAAGACACAACAAGACAAATCTTAATTCTATACTTTAAAATTTATCTTCTTTGTTCCCCTATTTTGACTTGGTTCATACATATACACACATATATATAGGGAGTCGTTAT
>QAOA01008044.1:116141-152901 GCA_003255065.1 Cercis canadensis | reverse complement strand
TAAATGAAGTAATAAAAGAAACATATCAATAAATATATAATGTTTTGTTTTGATAATATTAAATTTAAATTCAATTAATAATTTGAGAATATGATCCAAATTGAATTATATAATTTTTTAAAATTTTTTGTAATAATAATAAAATCAGAAGTTGGTTTTGTTTCAAATTCTTAATAAATTTTTCTTTTTGTTTTTATTCCACCTATGTAAATGAGATAGAATAGAGTCTATCTTATTTCAAACCCAAGCAACTAGCTGCTACCTCTAAATTGAATTGGGATAATAAGGTTTGTGATGAGAAAGATATGGATGTCCATTTAGGGTTGCAATGAAACTGTTGTTTGATATGAATATTACACTTTACAAACAAATTTACTAATATATAACAGTTTTTAAATAATAATAAATAAATAAATAAAACCATAATCGACATGTAGAGACCACCAGATACGTCAGTGGCCAAGTAGGGTGTCTACGTCGAACACGCTGATAGTCCTATGACGTGTCATTTCTTGTTGTCTTATATAAGAATTTTTTTTTTTAAAAAAAAAAGCTACAATTAGTCAAAATTAGAATGTAAAAAATTTGACTATGAAATGACACGTCAAATGACTATTAAGGGACACGCTTTGAAACTCTCATTTGTCTCTCAAAGTTCTAAAATTTTCTTCTACACCAAGAAGTCCATAACAAGATATTATGTAACTGAAAGAATGACATTCTAAAATATAACATTCAAAAAAACATTTTAGTTAAAATATAAAAAGAATAAGGCAACTATTGCATTTTATTCGGAATAGAAAGAGGACTTGACATTTGTTGGCTCGAAATATACGAATAGATAGTACCCAATCACCAGTATGAGTGAAGTATCCACTCCAAATCCGAAAAAACTCGTTATGACACTCAAACTACCCATATCTCTCACTTTCTTGATTTACATGCAAAGCATGTTCACTTAGAAAGCGTTTTACCTGTAAAGCATATTTTTTTATAGAAATTTTCTATTTTTATTTTTAATGAATAATANTAAAATTGGAGTGCCTTTCTGTTAGTGGTGGTGAAATTTGAGGAAATGGCTCTGTTTGCTTCAAAATCAGAAGCAGAAACAGTATGAGGGCTCCTCACTATTGCAAAGGATGGGAAGAAAGTGATGGGTAGCAAGCAGGAGAAGGTTTTGAGTAGTGACATTTTTACTGGGTTTCTTCAGCAATGTTTGCTCTCAGAAAAACCAATTTCCTGCAAAATCACACATGGTTGAGCTGGATGTTCCATTAATTAAAGGGGCTAAGGGCACAGAGAGAGTAAAAGGTGAGAACTGAACAAGGAAGAGAAGATCATCTTCACAGATATCTAACACACTGCAAAAGCTGCTATTCACGGACATTACGAAAAAGTTTAATTCTTAAAAGATCTCGGAATGGCTAAATTTGTAAATAAGAAAAGTTTTGTTCCCATTTTATAATTAAGAAAAGTTGTCAACAGCCGGTTTTATAATTACGAAAACTTGTTTCCACCCGGTTCCATTTGCATTTACATTAGACAAAAACCTGCAAAACCTGCAAAAGTCAGATAAAATAGACAAAAGTCACTATCAGGGGGGTGTAGCATAGCACCCCCCATTTATTTTTCCTTATATGATGATAGAAAGGTTGGAACCTGCGACATCTTACAAACCATTAAAAATCTCTATTCTGTTAAAAAATAGATTAATTTAAAACAACAATGATGTGTTATTTTTTATTATTTTTTTCTAGTTGTTATAGTAATGCGATGCTTAATAAACTTTAAGAGAACAAAATGACACTTTTAAGGCCAAGTCTACAATACTCATCCTTACAAATGGGCATAGGTGCAAAGCCTCTTAAATGGCTGAGATTGATACACGTGTATGGTCTAGATTGGATGACTTAATAATAACTATAAACAATTAATTATATTTTAANATAATAACTATAAACAATTAATTATATTTTAACCCAAAAAAATTTATGTATTTACATTTATTTCCCCACAAACCAAAAACATACACCCTCTTCTTCCTCTCTCTCTCTCTCTCTCTCTCCCCTTCTTTGGCTGATAGGTACTGTAACTGGTATTCCTGTGATCGGTTCAATTCAATAGGTCTTTTCTTTTCCGGATTGGGTTCATCCCTGTAGTAATCGGATTAACTGGGTTGTACTTGTAACTATGCTACCTTACTTTTTGTAGCATCATTTCCATCTCTACCCACAAGCCGAGGTTTCAACTGTGGAGTTTACCCAAAATTTCGCCCATTTCCTAGGGCTTTCCTTAAGCCAAAGGAAACCCTTTTTTCATTGAAGAAGGTGGGCTTTCGAATTAGTGCTTCGGTGGGCGATAATGGTGGAACCGCAAACTGGTCAAAGTGGATACCACTGCTAGTCCCATTGGCCAGTTCGTATCATCGCCGACCACGTTTCTTCATTCTGTTGACCCTCGAGTCAAATTGGTGAGCTTGAAATCAATTGATGGGTTTTCAGTATTGGAACCTTGGAAACTGGAATCTTGAGTTATGGATTTGATTCTAGTGATAAATGAAACTAATTTCCCAATTTGGAGAACACCCGAACAAGTAAAAACTTAACGGAATCTGTGATAGTCATACCAAAAGAAATCTTGGCTGAGGATGCAATCTTTGTCCTCGATTTTGACATCGACCACATCGTCCATGGCGCGAGAGGAAGAAGAGGGAAGATTGGTGTGGTCAACTTCAACTTCAACCTCTCAGACCATGAAGCCCAAAAATTCCTACGTAATTCTCATACTATTCCTTCAGTTTCTCTTTTGTTTTGATTACTTTTGATTTTTGGTATCTGGGTTTTGTTCTTCACACTTCTCTGCCATTGATTTTCTGGGGTTTTGGTCATTGATGAGCTGCCGAGGCTCCTCAAATTACTTAAAGTTTTAGGTCGTAAGTATGAGGAATAACTATTGTATAAAAAGTGTGTTCATCAGTCATGAACTATTATTTTGTTTGATGATCTCTGGTTTTCTGCAAGTTACTGTGATAATCTCAGAAACTGGCCATGGGACAGCGGCGCTAGCATGAGGGTCAAAAAATTGAAATATCTGCAAAAAAAAATTTTAGGGTCAATGTATAATTTTATAAAAATATTAGGTCATATTACTATATTTTTTAAAACTGGTTCTTCAGGTAATACTAAACACAATCTGGACCATTGAATAAAAATCCAACGTTGATAAAGAGCTTTTGCACCGATGCCCATTTGTAAGAATGGGTATTGTAGACTTAGCCCACTTTTAAACCAGTAAGTAGCAAAATGACACAGATAAACGTTGACTTCTTTCTTATTCCTTCTAGGCCTAGTGCTACAACAGATTTTTAAGAGAAAGTGATAATTGTTCAAACTACAAAGCTGAATAATTTAATATCTTATAAAAAAAATTGGGTAAGGGTAAAGCCACACATTCATGTCCAATTTATGTGTTTATACCTAATATGGATCCACCCCAATACTTGTTCAGGCCCATGGAAGTCTAATACGAATTTATCTTTGTGTCCCTGGTCAATTTACCACCAAGCCCCTAATCTTACTATATATCGTATGCCTTCAAAAAGGTGCTACTTCACTTTTTGACTTCTATCCATTCATTACATTTTGGCATCTAGTATAATCAATATGCTGACTTTAGCATCAGAGTGGGATCCACCACCCAACCCGGATGCCATACTCGTCAAATCCACCCGCCCTCTCGAGCCCCGATAACAACAGTATGCCTATTTATTTTGGGGGTGCTATTCACCACCCAACCCGGATGCCATACTCGTCAAATCCACCCGCCCTCTTGAGCCCCGATAACAACAGTATGCCTATTTATTTTTCCTTATATGATGATAGAATGGTTGGAATCTGCGACATCTTACAAACCATTCAAATATCTATTCTGTTAAAAAATAAATTAATTTAAAACAACAATGATGTGTTATTTTTTATTATTTTTTTCTAGTTGTTATAGTAATGCGATGCTTAATAAACTTTAAGAGAACAAAATGACACTTTTAAACCAGTAAGTAGCAAAATGACACAGATAAACGTTGACCTTCCTAAATAAATATGTACGTATATAGTTTGAAATTTCTAGGACATTTCATTTGGAAGATATACATGTATACCTATTTCTCCTTCACATTAATTCATTATCTTATGAAACCATTTAACAACCAAATTAAGTGAGGATGAACGACAGCGACACCAACTCCAATGATCATGACAATGTTTCTATGGCTAGTGGAGTCATCGTCTATGGTATCATACTCACAGTTGGTATGGTCCTTTTAATCACACTCTTACTTTTTGTTTGTGTAGGTCTTCGTCTACCTATGATCATGCTCCATAGTTGGAGTGGATTATAGCCCACAAGTATAGCTGCATAACAAAACCTTGAGGAAGATACGAACAAGGCCAAGTCTACAATACAAAGGACTGAAAATGGGTACTGGTGCAAATGGCAATTAATGACTGAGATTAAACCATGTGTACATTCCAGATGAAATGACTGAATATTGACTGTAAATAGTTAATTGTATTTTGGCCCCATAAAAATTATGTATTTACTTTTATTCTCCATAATCGCTCTCCGTCGTTGCAGACCTCGTCGTTCTCCATCACGGTTTCGGGAACAACGTCGCTTTGAACGGAGGAGGAAGGGGGTTGCTTCGCTCTAGTGAAGGGAGAGAGCCACTTGGCTAGCATGTACTCAGCCTTTCTCCACGGTGGAAAGTGCACCCCTTTCTTCTTCAAGCTCTGCTTTGCCGCCTCCGATACGATCGAGACGATTTGAGCCACACAATCATATTTTTTGACGAAAATGTACGGTAGAGATTGAAGGATAGCCTTGTAATTCCTTGTCAATCGAGCTATCTCGAACTCCGATCGGAAATCGAAATCGATTATCAATCTCTCCCCTTCTACAACCACATCAATGTATTCGTATTCACCTGAATAAAAGATAATTTTTTTTTGTTCAATTTGCTACTTTATTTGGAATTTTTTTTTTAAGGTTTAAGAGAAAAAAACAAGGTTAAGTACCAGTTGGGTAATATGGGGTCTTGTCCCATTTGGATTTACAAATAGAGGAATCATAGCCGAGAGATGAAAGCCCATTTGTGACGATATTTCGCAAATCGTCTTTATGTTTGTACACCTTGTTGTTCTTCTTAACGATCTTGGCAATGTCAACTAAGAGGTTTCTCTCGGCAACACTCGCATAAGGAATCAAACCCTACAAAATTATAGAAATTGATTTTAGCTTAATTAACAAGAGCTTTGATTTATCTATTTTGCATTGTTTGGTTGCTGAGAAACAATGAGAAAATCTTGATTAGTTGTGAAATTTTTTTCTACTAGCTCAGCTTGAGGTTTTACAATTTTTTCTTGAAGCCAGAAGGAAAGGTAGAATTTTAATTTGTTAGCTACATTTACCTTGAGCACATTGTTGGCATCACCGAATGTCCCATTGGGAATTGATTCACCGAAACCACCGAACATCTCGAATTCCTCATCGGAGCTATCATTACTATTTTCGTTGAAGCAATTGCAGCGATGTTATTATTAGGAAGACCTGATAACCAAGTTACCCATCAGACCATCTCAGCCATTTATTGAGTCAAGTGAATGATTGAATGATAATTTAGTGCAATTTGCACCAATACCCATTTTCAGCCCTTTGTATTGTAGACTTGGCCTACGAATAATATGGAACAAGGCCTTGACAAAACTACTCTTAATAGCTATCCAAAGTCCCTCTACTCTCAAGTACAGAACCGTGATTCAGTTTCATCTTGTTACTCGATTTGATTAGTGGATTTTTCAGAAGATGATAAGCTTCATATGTTATTGACGATGCCTGAGTTGGACTCAAGGTCGGGTGAATCTTGGAAGTTGAATGAGATCGAGCTAATTTGCACAAGTAAAAAGAAAAGGATAGACTCTTGTTTCCGAGCTCCGAAGATTAAGTTAGGTCGGTCCGAGCTAAAATGGGGTCATTAATGAGATATGAGTCAAAAGTCTCGTACTTGTAATAAAAGGGTTATTTATAAGGCTATTAAGGAAGATGAAGGTGATATGCTGGTAGGTTTGGTTTGGGCCTTTGGTATAATGGGCCTTTTAGATTTGGGCTTAAGATAAGGCATCTGATTTAGGCTTAAAATAAGGCCTCTACACTTGCCCCTCTTGAAGCTCGGAGTTTGCTGTGACTGATCTTCGAGCTACAAGACGGGTCAAAAATGACTATTTTACGATGACCGTTCATTACTCAACGTAGGGTCACATGGCGTAGCGTGAGTGGTTACTAGGACGGTCGCAATGATGATCGCTGTGATTTGCACTTATCAAGGCAAAAAGGCTATTGAGGACGTGACGTTTGGACTTCCCAAGCTGTGAGGCGGTTGTTCTCTATTCGTTGGATATGATTAAGTCAGACCGTTAGATCAACCATGATTGTTGCTATATATAGGGAGTTCTCAGATTTCATTCTACTCTTTTATGAAATCTTTAAAGATTGGTGATTAGGTCGTGAGAATTTGTTAGCAAACTTTGCTTTGTTCGAAATTTCCTACTTGATCAATTGTTATCAGGTACAGTCTTTATAGACCCTTTTCTCGTCTTTACTTGGGTTAATCTTAGATCTGGTCACCAAAAATGAGTTTGTCGAATGAGTCTTTTAGTCAATCCTCTGAGTCTTCTAGTGAGTCTTGTGAGGAAGTCCCTTCAACGAGCATTTTTGTTCCCTTTTTTGTTCATCAAGGTATTAGGTCGATTAGCTCATCGATCCGACCCAGTTATATTAGGCAAATGAAAGAGAACTACTATAATATTAACTGGGACTATCATGACTTTGATTTAGAAGCTTGTCCTATGAGTTCCCTTGTCTGTGAGGACTGTTCAAATAATAACTTTTTTACTTTTAGCATAGCATACATAGAGAAAGCGGGAACCGAGCTTCCTCTTACTAAGTTTGAGATGGAGTTCTTTCGTATAATGAGCGCGACCCCTACACAACTCTACACTAATAGGTAGGGCTTTCTCTGGGCTTTCCAAGTGATGTGTAATTTGCTATCCATAGGAGCCCTAGTAGATGTATTTTTTCATTTTTTTTATGTTAAAAGATACTAAAGAGTCTGAGCAGGAGTTTATGTATATTGCTAGTCGTCCTCGACTGTGCTTGATGAAACTCGTCGAGGAATCGGTGAAAGGATGGAAGGGACAATTTCTCCAAGTGACTGTTCTGACCTGGTATGGGGTACCTAGGTCAGACAACACTTTTTTCTTGCACAAGCACGGAAGACCTAAGTTTCCCTTAAGATGGAACTAATACGTTAACAAAATCTGAGCTTGGGCTCTGGGTGAGTACAATAAGGAACCTCGCCGGATCATAGGAATTATTTCCGAGCTGACTTATGAGAAATTCGAGTTGGTCAAGCTGAGAGCCAAGGATTTGATTGGTAAGTATTTATTATTTTTTTTACTTGAGACTTTGCTAAGACCATTAACCAATTTTGATTTATCTTGCAGAGGAAAAAATCATCAAAGCTGATATGGTTCGCATGTTAAAGCTCACGAAGATCTCAACTCAGAAGAAAAGTGGGGAGCCCGAGATAACTATTGCCGGACCTGTCAGAGCAGTTCCTACTGCGAAGCGTCGGGAAGAACCTCGTACTAATGCTTTTACTAAGCCTCAGGGGAAGGATAAGGGAGTAAAGATGTAGAAAACCTCAACCAAAGCCGAGCTCTCGAGGCTAAATCTGACCTTCAGTTAACCTGGCAGCGACCATAACTCAGAGGTCAGACATTTTGAAATTTTTTCTGCTATTGTTGTTGAAGGAGACCGCAGTCACTTGAGCATGTATTTTTGGAACACGCAGCTCCCCTTCAACTAGAGGTTGGACTCGGTGATCATCCCTACAGATAAAGACCGGGTTACCAAGGCATCTGACGTGTTGCTACACAGATACTTACTCTCAAACGTGGCACGAAACCTGGTTGTAGTTCGACAATGCCATGAAGAAGCTAGAGGAGAAAGAAGAATGCTCTCGGGCATAGGTTGAGTCTACCATGGTTGCCCTAAAGAAGGCTGAGGACAAGGTCATCCAGGTCTGAAATCGGAACAACGAGCTGGAGGCTCAGCATGCTGCCGACACGGAGCAGATGTAGGTAACCCTTGAACTGTCTCGCTCCACAGAGATCCGAGAAAGGGAGATCCCGTATTAAAGGGACCAGCGTCTGAATCGAGCTCGTTAGTCCAAAGTCGAGCTAAAAGGCATCGCCAAGAAGAAGATCAGGGAGAACTATGTTGCTACATATGAGAAAGGCTTTAACCTAGCAATAGAGCAGACAAAGTTACAATTTTTTGATCTTCAATTATAAGGCTTTGACTACTATAAAAAATTACGGGACGGCTAGCTGGTGGAGGCAGATGACGATGACTATGCTGAGCTCTGAGTAGACGAATCCGGCGAGGATTTTGACTCGGCCTCTGATAACAAGGTGTTAAAGTTGACCCTACTAAGGGCGGCTTGGAGGATTAGTCTTTGTATTTTTGTTTTATGTATATTTGATTTTTTTTCTCGCAACTCATAAATAAAGTTCACTTTTATTACATTTGATTGTTTCTTAGTCTTTTTGCTCGTATTTTAATCGGGATAATGCACATTGAATTTTGGAAATGCAAGTTCGTTTATCGACCTTAAATCTGCAGACCAAACATTAGCTTAGAAACAATTTCCAAATCAATCTCCTTTCGGATGCCTAGAAACATCAGCTCGGATATTTTAAAAATGAAGTATTTGGTTTTGGCATTCATGTTAAATGAACAGCTCATTTCCGTTCTTGCTATTCTAAAAGTTGGCACCTAATAGGTCTGGTAGTCATGATTTAAAAGACCTCTGCGTGGTTATTGATACTCGTGACTAGGATTTTATCCTTTGATCCAAATTTTACTCAAAAAATGTCTTGATCGGAGGATTTTATCAAATTAGTTTAAATAAGACCGGAATGTAATAAGCTTTATAGATTTAACTGGAGATAATCGGATTAATTTCGAGCTCAGTAATTTATATTGAAAGTATTTGGCCTTGACCAAGCTAGGATTTCACCAGCTTAGGACAAGCTCGTCTTTTGATTTAGTGTTTGGACTCAGTTGAGGTTACGAACACTTGATATGACTCGATGTTTCACCGGCTTAGAGGACATTGGTCCTTTTAGTGTTTGCACTCATAGTTGAGGTTACAAACACTTGATACAACTTGGTATTTCACCAGCTTAGAAGACATTAATCCTTTTATTGTTTGCACTCATAGTTAAGGTTACAAACATTTAATACAACTCAGTATTTCATCGGCTTAGAGGACATTAGTCCTTTTAGTGTTTGCACTCATAGTTGAGGTTACAAACGCTTGATACAGCTCCGTATTTTTACTCAGAGGTAACTAAAAATGCATTATTCTTTATAGATCCTAAGGTTGGTCACATTCCAAGTTCTAGGGACTTGGAAGTCTTCCATGGTTACAAGTTTGTAAGCCCCATTTCCTAGCACTTCTTGAACTCGGTATAGGCCTTCCTAGTTTGAGGTGATCTTGCCTTCATTGAGGTGCTTTCTTGTGATGTCGGCTTTTCGGAGGACAAGGTTGCATGGTCAAAATTCTCTGGGCCTGACTTTAATGTTGTAGTATCTCATGATTCTTTGCTTGTATGCTAACATTTTAAGTCTAACATTTTCTCTTTCTTCTTCCAGTAGTTCTAAACTTGTATGCATTTCTATTTGGTTCTGCTTAGCGTTAAAATGTTCCCTTATCCAGCTAGGTTCTCCGATTTCTATCGGTATCATTACTTTAGCTCCATAAGTGAGTTTATAAGGCGATTTGCCTGTGGAGGTCTGGGTGGTTATCCAATAAGACCATAGTACCCATGGGAGTTCTTCAGTCCATTTGCCTTTGGTGCAATCCAACCTCTTTTTTAGCCTTTTTTAATATTATTCGGTTTACTGCTTCGACTTGTCCATTTTCCTGGGAATGCTCAACCGAGGTGAAGTTCAACATGACTTATAGGTCGACACAAATTTTTCGGAACCCTGAGTTTGTGAACTAGGTCCCATTGTCTATTGTTATCGTATGTGGGATTCCGAACCTGCAAAATATGAAAGTTTGAACAAATTTCTTAGCATTTTTTGTTGTGATGGTAGCTAAGGGCTCGGCTTCAATCCACTTAGAAAAATAATCAATTGCAACAATTAGAAATTTATTTTTCCTGACTGCTACTGGGAAAGGACCTAGGAGGTGTAGTCTCCATCTGCAGAATGGCTAAGGCTCAACCATCGTGTGAAGGTCAGAGGATGGTGCCAAGTGAATGTGGGCAAATTTTCAGCACTTGTCACACTTTTTCATGAGGTCAGAGGCGTCGGCTCGGAAGGTCGGCCAATAGTAACCATCTCGGAGGACTTTAGCTGCTGGTGAGCGTGCACCGATGTGGTGACCACATATGCCTTCGTAAATTTCCTTCAAAACATAGTGAGATTGTTCTAGGGGTAGATATTTTAGGAGTAGGGTGTAGTAACCTCGTTTATAGACCATTTCTCCTTCAAGACAGTAGTTGCAAACCGTCAGTTGAAGTTTTCGAGTTGCAGCTTTCTCACTTGGTAGTTCTCCTATTTTGAGGTATTGTTTGATTGGGTTGATCCAGGATGGAGTTTCGTTGTCTATGTCAAACAATTTATCATATTTGATGCTCGGGCTAATGAGCATTTCTTGTATTACTGTTTGATTATTTCCACGTTTCTTACTCTTAGCGAGCTTTGAGATAAGATCGGCTTAGGTATTTTCGTTTCTTGGGATGTGGTGTATTTCAAATTTTCTTAGGGTAGATATACAGGTTTTGGCTTTGTCTAAGTACTTGGCTATTTGAAGTTCTTTTTCTTGATATTCTCCTTTTACTTGGTTGGTCACTAGCTGTGAATCGCTTAGGACCTTGAGAGTTTCTGCTCCGAGCTCTATGGCTAAACGTAGACCAGTGATAAGACCCTCATACTCTGCTTGGTTATTGGAGATGGGGAATTCGAAACGTAGAGATTGTTCTATGATTATTCTTTCTGGTCCTTCTATGATTATCCTTCCTCCCCTTCCTTTGAGGTTTGAGGATCCATCCACTGACAAAGTCCATTTAGTCTGCTCTTTTGATTGGGGTCCTTCGGCTCAGGTGAGTTCTACCACAAAATTAGCTAGAGCTTGATCTTTAATTGCTCCTTAAGGCCCGTACGAAAAGGTATGCTCAAAGAGTTCTACTGAGCATTCGAGCATATGCCTTGCTAGATCAGGTTTATGGAGGATTTTCGTATTGGTTGGTCGGTTCGGATAGTTATTAGATGATTCTATAAGAATGGTCTTAGACGGCGAGTTGAGAGGAGAAAGGCGTAGACAAGTTTTTCGATTTTGTGGTATTTAAGTTTTGAGGCTTGGAGGATGTAACTAGCATAGTATATGGGGAGTTGAAGTTTATGCTCTTCTCGGATAAGAGCTGAGCTGACTGCCTGGTTGCTGTTGGCTAAGTATACAAATAATGTTTCTCCTTGTTTTGGCTTAGAAAGGATGGGTGGTGAAGCCAAATATTGCTTTAACTGATTGAAGGCTTACTGACATTCTGTGGTCCATTGGAAGTTCTTGATTTGTTTAAGGGTTTTGAAAAAAGAGAGGGCTCTATCCGCTAACCTGAACATGAATCTAGAGAGGGCCGCAATCCTTCCCACTAATCTCTGAACCTCTCTAATGGTTCTTGGTGGTTTCATATTGATGATGGTCTGACATTTGTCCGGGTTGTCTTCGATTCCTCAGTGTGTTAACATGAACCCTAGGAATTTTTCGGCCTCGACCCCGAATGCACACTTGGAAGGATTCAGGCGCATGCTATGCTTCCTCATCTTGGTGAATGTTTCCTCTAAATCTTCAAGGTGCTCTAGATTGGAACGTGATTTTACTAACATGTCATCAACATATACCTCGACATTCCTCCCTATTTGATTTTGTAGCACCTTGTTTGCCAATCTTTGGTATGTGGCTCTAGCATTTTTCAGGCAGAATGACACCTTTTTATAGCAATAAATTGCTTTCTCAGTAATAAAAGTTGTTTTCTCTTTGTCGTTGGGGTGCATCCTGATCTGGTTATAGCTCGAGTATGCGTCAATAAAGCTTAAGAGCTTATATCCAGACGCTTTGTCCATGAGTTTGTTAATACTCGAGAAGGGGTATGAATTTTTTGGGCAGACTTTGTTAAGGTCGGAAAAATCCACGCACATCCTCCATTTTCCATTTTCCTTTTTCACCATGACTACATTTGACAGCCAAGTCGCATATAGTAGTTCTCTTATGAAGTCAACGCCGAGTAGCTTTTGCACCTCATCTTAGATTGTTTTCTGTTTATCAGGCCAAAACTTCTTTTCTTTTAGCTGACTGGTTTGGCACTTGTGTTTACAGCAAGCTTATGGCAAACAAAATTTAGGTCAATACCTGGCATGTCTGATGTTGTCCATGCGAACAAGTCAACATTCGCTACAAGGAGGTCGGTGAGCTTTTTGAGATTCTCCGATGGGATGTTCGACCATACTTGGACTGTCTGATCATTGTTTCTACTGACCTAAAGTGTCGTGAGCTCGCCTTCTGGTTCAGGTCAATTGTTAATGTTGTATTTTCTATTATCAAGCTCTTTAATGAGAACTTGGTTGTTTGTGTCAGTTTGGCAAGGGCTTTTTGGTTTTTGGGGTTTGGAATAATCTATTGACAAACTGATGTTGTAACATGTTCTTCCTAGAAGTTGGTCTCCTCTGGCCTATCCAACCATTCCGGACATTGTAGGGAATTTCAGCATAAGGTGCTTGGTGGACACTATAGCATCAATTCGGTTAAAGAAGGTTGGCCTAGAATGGCATTGGATGCCGATGGGCAATCAATGACCAAAAACCTAACCTCAGCATTGGCCAAATCGGGGAAATCTTCCAAGATGGTTCTGAGAGTCATGGTTCCCTTGACTTCGACATGAATTCCTAAAAAACCCACATGAGTTCTGGGTTAATGCTCGAGGTTTGAAATTGGGATGCCAAGTTAGGTGAAGGCATGGTAGAAAATGACATATGCCAAATTGCTCTGGTCAATCAGGACCTTGCGGACCTCATAATTTGCTACGAAGCAAGATATGACCATATGGTCATCTTGCTCTCGATCAATGGTTCCATAGTCATTGTCAAAGAAAGATATGGTCGTCTTGGGCTTGCTTTTTAGAACAAGAGTTATGTAAGTATGGAGGACCTCTTTCTTATGCTTTTCTGCAGCTCGCTCATGCCTTTTTTAAAAGGATCTGGATGCTTCAGCTCCCGCAAATCCACCGGCTATGGTATGGATAATTCCTTTTGGTTTGCCTGGTGCCTAATTAGAGATCGACTTCTGCTACAATTTTGGTATTGAGGGTTTGGGTTTCTCTAGGGAGATCTGTATTGGGGTCGGTTGCCTTTGTTTTAAGGTCATTAAGTTGGGGAGAGGATTTCAACCTGAAATTTTTGTAAATACCCTTTCTTGAGGAGATATTCAATGAGGTTACGAAGGCGCCTGCAATCAGCTGTGTCGTGGCCTCTTCCTCTGTGGAAAGCACAATACTTTTCCTTGTCCGAACCTACATCCCCTTTGGGTGTGGGAGTTGGGCAAGCTTTGTTTGACATATTTCTTAGTTGATGTGTATGGCGGTCATGGTAAAGAGCTTTGATAGGTTGCTCGGTAGGTCAAGGGTTAGGTTTTCATGTAGACGCCTAGGTCGGAGACCCGCCTGGATGGCATGCAATGCAACTGAATTCGTTAGGTCTCAAACTTGGAAGGAGAGCTTGGTGTATCAGTTCATATAATTTTTCAAAGGTTCACTTTCCCCTTGCTTAAGGGTGGCTAGATGGCGGAGGACTTTTGGTAAGTCATGCTCGTGGAGAAACATGCTTGAAGGATTTTGGATAGCTGGTCAAAGTTAGAAATGCTATTTTAGGGGAGATTCGAGAACCATTGAATGGTTGCTCTTCGTAGGGTAGTGGGAAAGGCTCGGGACATGAGCTCATTGTCAGTGCCACTCAGGAGCATGATGGAATTATAGTTTTTCAAGTACTCTTTGGGGTCGGTTGATACATCAAAAGGTTCAAGCTAGGGTAATATGAAATTTGTCTGGGGTGCTTTCCTACTCTTTTTGGCTTTTCTAAGATAGATGGAGAAAACCTAAGAGAGCTGAAAATTTGCAATGACTTTTCTCTGCAAGTGTGAAAAGAGGCTTCAGAGCCACTCGAGAGGTTTGTAGGTGGCTACATGGCCAGATGACTGGTAGAGCGGTGATTCGTCCGAGGATTCAACTTTTCTGAGGCTCTCCCGCCTCTTCAGCTCAGCTATTTCCGCCTTATTTGCTATTCTTTCTTGCTTCAAAGATTGAATTTCCTGCAGCAGGAAATTTAAGGTATCTCCCAACTAATCCGGATGGGTTCCCGAGAAAGGACATCCCTAACAGTTTTGGGACTAAATATAGGTCGATGGATTGGGGATAGTGCTCTTAAGTTAGCTTGCTGGGTGAGTGGGTCTCTAGTGGGCATGGGGATGCTTTCTCGGACAGGAGAAGGATTGGCTAGGGTAGATGGGTTATCTGTATCCATGATGCTTAACTCATAATCACTCAAAGAGATTTGTAGGTAATGAGAAAAATCGAAATTCCCACAATCGGCGTCAAATGACGATGCTTGAGTTGGACTCGAGGTCGGGTGAATCTTGGAGGTCGAATGAGATCGAGCTAATATGCACAAGTAAAAAGAAAGGGCCAGACTCTTGTTGTCGAGCTCTGAAGATTAAGTTAGGTCGATACGAGTTAAAAAATGGTCATTAATGTGAGATAAGTCAAAAGTCTCGTACTTGTAATGAAGAGGTTATTTATAGGGTTGTGGAGGAAAATGAGGGTGATATGTTGATAGGTTTGGTTTGGGCCTTTGGTATAATGGGCCTTTTAGATTTGTGCTCAAGATAAGACATTTGATTTGAGCTTAAGATAAGGCCTCTACAGTTACCGGATTGCGGCCATGTTTATCATCTTAATTGTGTTGATGCCTGGCTTAAGTTGCATGCCACCTACCTAATATGTCGGAGCTCGCTAGTTCAAGTTTTAGAATTAAGCATGCCTACATGAGGATAAGAAGGTAAATGTTCATGGTAAATAGATGAATTGATCATGTTACCCATGTTTGTGTGTATTGATCAAGCTATCCACTAGATAGATGAAATTAAATTTTCTATATGGAGATATTGGGAGATCGAGAATTTTAATATCACACCTCAACCTTCTAAAGGGTGGAGCTAGAATCAAAATATTGAAGGATCCAATATAAGGGCTCTTAAGAAAAATAGGGGGACAAACATGCATATTGTAATAATGAAAGGAAAGAAATAAGAAGTAATGTTTTGTAAATTCTAAATTTAAGGGGAGGGGGAGGGGGTGGGGGTGGGGAATGGCTCAAAAATGCACTACCCCTGACCTTGTGAGAGATTATTTGGAGTAATTGTGCTATGTCTCTTTATGTATTTTTTTTTCTTCTAAAGATAGATAGTTATTATTAAAGATAAGACCAAGAGTTACATAAACGACTTCACGGGACATGGTATGCAAGCCAACAACACATTCCAAGAGTATTAACAGTGACCAAAACGAAAAACGAAGCTCTACACCAACAGAAACAGAAAAGCTAAAAGAAGAAATATTAGAAGCTATCCCTAGCTATGCCCAAAGCATTCCAATACTCTTTCCATTCTAAAATAGCCTTAGCAACTAACTCTTGAGGGGTCCAGCTTGTTGCATTAAAAACCAGATCATTCTAGTCTAACCATAAGTGCCACAAAATGAACACTGCAAATTATAGGTACTCATCAAGAGCCCTCAGTCTTTTAGGCTCTGTTTGGGAGTTTTTTGGAGGGGAGAGGAGAGGAGATGAGAGGAAAGGGAAGGAAAGGAAGGGAAAGGAAAGGGAGGAGTTTTCCTCTCATTTGTTTGGATGATTAAAATGAGGAGAAGGAAAGGAAAGGGAAGGAAATGTCTTATTGTAAAATATTTTTACTAGTTTACCCTTTATTATCTTTTCACTCTTTTTTTCTAATTCAATTTTTTTAATTATAAATGTAATTATTATTTATTTATTAAAAAATAAAAATTGACAATAACCGAATTCATACTCTAATTAAGTACATTTTCATAAAAAAGTAAAATTTCATAAATATTAAATTATTAATATATAATATACACTTATTGCTTCTAATGAGTCATAAAAAAATTAATATACTATATATTTTCAAAAAGAAAATAAACTGTGCATCTGAAAAATTATGCAAATTCTATTGCTTTATGGGTTGCAATTAATTAAATTAGAGTGATGATAAAAGGGATTATTTATAATTTTTTCATTAGATGGATATAATTAAAATTTTTAATTAGAAATATAAAAGAATTACAATTTAAACATAAAACTTCAACTTTTTTGCTTTCTTTTCTTATCTAACAATTCAATGGTGGCAGACAGTATGGGTAAATTAGTAAATTAATTCTCTACCCCTCCAAACCCCCCAATTTGGGGGGTTGAAATTTGTGAATGAAAAAAGGAGTGCAAGGGTCAAAGTTTAACCCTTGGTCTCCTTCCCTTTTCAAATTTAAAACTCCCAAACAAGGGAGTGAACTCTCTCATTCCTCTCATCTCCTCTCCTTTCCCCTCCAAAAGAACTCCCAAACATACCCTTAAGGTCACTTAAAATGAACAATCATCACTCCGAAAAAGATGCAAAGTTCCTTTGATGAGCCTCAAACATTAATGAAAATGATTGGCAAGTAGCACATGCTTTTGGATACTCCAATAACAAATGAATAACTGATTCTTCATTGTCTCCACATATATGAATATCTTTGTGTGTTTGATATATGAAGTTATGAACATCTTTGATATATAAATATATATATATGTATGTATATATTTGAAAGAATTTTTCAAGTAACTAACATTCTCAATTTTGTGGATGGAAATTAGTTTCTTATGTATTGTGAGAAATTGATTCATACCAAGGATAATAAAATAAGTAATTATTTTTATTTTAATGGTTAAAATTAATTGCTTTCCACATCAATAATTATTATGTTGCCACATCACGGAAGTATCACTTACTTTCCTGGTATGGTAGAATCACCCTTATTTGTACTATGCATCTTTAGACCTTCTTGTTTTTCCTTTTCTTTTAAAATGCATAATTTTTTTTTTTAGGTTTACTAGAAGTCAGTGCCACAAAATAGAGTAGCCTATGTTGACTCACAATCTCACCCCACCAGATTTCAGTGGGATTTGAACACAAAACTCTAAAATGAAACACCCAATACTTAAATATTAGGGTGTGCCATTTGAAGACTAAATTCATAAATACTTGTAATTATTAAAATGAGATAAATATTATACTGTTATACCAGGTATTAATTTCTTTTTTGTTTTTCTTTACATGACAATTACCACATAGAAAAGTTTTCAGTCTTATTGTAGTACTGGATGAACAGCATTATCCCAGATAAAATGCCATAAAAGTTATGGTTTTTTTTGTTCTTTTTGTTAATTAACTTCTTGCAATGTCATAAAAGCTTAGAAGCACCAGGACGTGAAAAACCAGCGTGTCCCCATTTCGGGGACGGGGGCGAAATGTGAAACACGTTCCACAGTGCGGAGACGACAGAAATTCATTTCCCAAGAGTTTTTTTTTCACTTTAACGTTTCAAAACTCCAAGTTTTGTCCAAAAAAACGCGCGCGAAACAGCGAAAAATCCCAGACAGAGTCGAACGGGGTCGTTTGGTTGACTGGTAAATGGCTTAAGTGAAACGACGCCGTTTTCATGTGTTGTGGGAGCTAAAAATTGCCCAAAACGATGCCGTTTCGCAGTGAGCCTCATTCTTCTTCCCCAACCCGATTTCAAAACCTAAATTAGCCAATTTCTTCACCATTTTCACCCTAGTTGCAGCTCCAACTCCTCTTCATCCTCCTCGGTGGTGCCTTAGTTCTTCCTCCATTGCTGAACCAAGTGAAGGCTAGGTAGATTGAAGGCTATTGAAGATACTTGGGTGGTCAATGTTGATGGTGGTGATGGTGGTAATGGAAATGATGAAATTAATAGTGTTATGATTTGAATTTTGATTGATAATTTGTATTTTGAAGTAATAATTAATACTTGTTAGTTGTTATATATTTGCTGAGGATTTATGTTGATATTTTGTAATGCTTGAGAATTTTAAAATTATTCATTCTAATGATTTTTGGTTGATATTTGTTAAGGATTTGATACACAATTACATATATAATTATTAATATATATATACACACACACACACACACATGACGTGGCATTCTCGTACCCTTGTTTTTGAAAAATCGTTGTACTGGCGTTTCGTACCCGTACGGGAGACAAGACGCGTTCCTGTCCCCGTGCAACATAGCATAAAAGTAATGAAATTATAATTCACATGACACATGATATGATTTATATGCGGAGCAGTAATGAATACTCAATACTATGGTAGAATTGAACAAGTTTTTTCTTATCACACCCCTATGAAGTCAAACTACTTTTGATATTTGCAATACAAATTGCACATTGTGCTTGTTAATCAAGTCAACTACTATTCTTACATACATTTCGATTAGATATTTATATGAAGGCGTTAACTGGTAATGCATAATAGTGTGGCTGAAGCAAGTTGCTATTAAATATAGTCCTTAACTATGATCATACACATGAAAGAAGAGATAATCTCTTATTATATGACTTACGTTAGCTAGTGGACATAAAAGAAAGGAAGAAAGAGCAGTTCCCAACAAAGTCAATTATAAAAAATTATATGATCGAGCAATGGTTTCGCCATAGCAGAGAACAAAGAAAGAAATTGAAAAGTCATTTTTTTCATTTTAAAATGTTTATTATGGCCATGTGTGACCCATCGGATAGGATAAGGGTCATTAGATAGGATAATATAGATTATACTATTCCTTCAATGAGATATTGATCATACTAAACAAACCCGATCCCTTAATTCTATAGCTGAGTCAGGACATAAGGGCCTATAAGAGAAAATTTTTACATTTATTTTTGTGTTGTATAATTAAAAAATCAATATAGTTATGAACTATTAATGTTTAATGTTAAATATATATTTTAATCTTGTATAACAAACTCAAGAAACATGTTGCCTTAGTGACGAAATAGTAAAGTCAAAATCCGATCACATGGGAATCTCTCTCTTATAGATGTAACTAGAGATCNGTAACTATAGATCACAAATGCACCGATTTAATTCTTTCTAATTATATCCAAAAAATATTAAAATGCAAGTGTCCTATTTTACTTCTATAGTGAACAAATTCCTTTGAATTTTAAATTTAAAAAATAAACATATTTCAAAATAATTTGTAAATTTTTTTGTCAGTATGTCATAAATATTTCATGAATATATATATATATACTAGATAGGGGTAACTAAATGAGATAATTGACATAGAGAAAGAGCAATAGCTCAATGGAACATCTCACAATTTTAAGGTTGGTCTCTTCATTCCTTTGATTGTAAATGCAATTACTATTTGTCTATCTANATTACTATTTATCTATCTAATAAAAAGAATAAATAACAAAATTTGTTAAAAGTACTCTATCTGAATATAAAATACCTAAATCCAATTTAGGCAGTCAATCCCCTTATCCATGACTCTTTACCACAATATGCATGGAATATTCAATGGGGAGACAAACTAGGTTTAGATTTAGCTTTCTCTATCACGCCCTTCTTGGTAAGCTCCCACCATTTGCACTGCGTCTTAACTTAAAACAATAGCAACTTACCATTCATAATTTTTTATTAATTATAAAAATTGCACTTAAATCATTAAATAACAAAAAATAATAGAATTGAATGATTAAGCGTGAATTTTTTTTTTCTTAATTTTAATGGCTTGATAGGGACCAATTGCTTTTGGATCATAGGAAGAATCCCTTGGAGGTGCAGGAAACATTCAATGGTCGATTTAGTGCTGCAAGTTGCAAACCTTAATAAAACTAAGGAAGAAAGTCTATTCCAAAACAAAAAATAATAAAAATGAGATGAAAGTCAAAGGGATAGTCAATGTGCTAACGAAGCACGCAAAGGCCTTTAAGATAAGTGAATATAATTTCTTCAATTTTATGGGTTCTGACTTCTCATTATTTTTCCTAGTCACGCTCACTTCTCATCTTTTTCTTTTGATGTCCATGCTACATGTTGGTATATAGTGTTAGTCATTCAATACAAGGTATTTACACCTTAAGCAAATTACATATAAACAAAATAATCTATATTATTTATTTTACTTGAGAGATAAATTAAGACCAATTAAATACACAGCCTATATCATATCAGTAATTAGTTATGCATGTTTAATCAATAATACTTGTGGTATTGAATAATTATATACAAAACACCTTCCACCTGTGACTAGTATTAAATAGATTTTCATTTTGTTTAAATAGCTATAAAATTATTCCAGTCCAAGGTATCACTCCTCATTTCTTTAGAAAGAAATTGGTTAAAGGACGCAATGGTTTGAACCTTTGGCTGAAAGGGCAAAAGAAAAGAAAAANAAAAGATAAAAAAAAAAAAAAACAAAAAAACAAAACAAAACAAAACAAAAACCCTTTACCTAATTAAGATCTTTTAGTTCGTCTTCTTGAAAAATGACTAAACTAGTCCTCAAGCTATGTAATTAATATATTGATATATGTAGTTGTATTTAGTATGAAGTTATCATATTCATATATAAACAGGAAAAACACATAGTTGGAAGGACATTTTAATAACTTTGTAGAGTGATTGAACCAACTGGCGATTTCTTTTTCATTTTCTCATACCTCTAATATTCATTTTCCCAAACAATTTAATAAATTAACATTATTTTTGGTGTACCATAAAGAAAGAAATTAGGATATATAGTGTCTATTTGATTTCTGTTTTTAAAAACTATTTTTTGTTTTTGAAAACAATAAAACAAAAAAACTTGTTTGATAGGGCTATTTTTATTTACATGTTTTGAAAATTTCTTCCCACAAAATTGTTTTAAAAACAAAAAAAAAAATAAGAGAGAGATGTTTTCAAAAACTATTTTTAAAAACAAAAAAACAAAGGGTCTGTTTGATTTCTGTTTTTAAAAATTGTTTTGTTTTTGAAAATAATAAAACAAAAAAAACTTGTTTGATAAGATTGTTTTCAAAAACATGTTTTGAAAACTTCTTCTCACAAAATTGTTTTAAAAACAAGAAAACAAAAACAAGAGAGAACTGTTTTCAAAAACTATTTTTAAAAATAAAAAAAATAAAAACACTTTCAAATACACCCATAATCTCTATGCGTATTTGTCAAGGAGAGAATTTTCATTTTTCCCTAAAGCAATTGATACTTCTCAGACTACGAATACCACCATCACCAATCCAAACCCTAAATGAGATAAACGTTGATCGTCACATATAAGGAGAAAAAGATATAAACATTGACCGTCTTTAAAAAAATGTGTTCTCAAATTTTAACATGTCCTAGTCAACGAACATTTGCAATAGCTATAGGTTCCCATTCCCAAATCACACTCCAATTGTTCCTTGAACATGAACAATAGTACACTGAACATCAGTAGCACATACCATGCTTTTGACATAGAAGGCCAATTTTACTTGCTATAATTCCAAACAAGGGTGCAAGCTATAATCCCTCTATTAAAATAAAAAAAGTAATTTTCAGCATCGATGTGATTTTTGATGAAGACGATGCCTGGGATTGAACGGAAGAAATAGAAGCAGATTCTCATCAAGCTCCCTTTCTCATTGAGCTTGATGAAGCATGCGGAGAATCAGTCTCCACAAATCGACATAAATTTCACTCACTTTTGACATTCCACAAAAGTTCAGCAACGTTCCATTCAGTTGATGAGAACGACGATGAAGAATTCATTCACTTTTCCATGTTTACTGATTGAAACCCCATGACATATGAAAAAGCAATAAGCAATTGAAAACAAAAACACTTGGGAGTTTATTGAAATTCTAGAGGGACACAAATCTATTGATGTTAAGTGGATCTTCAAGATTAAACTCAAGCTAAACCAAGAGATTGAAATGTATAAAGCATGCTTATTGGCGAAAGGATACCTGCAACATAAAAAAGTAGTATTGTTTGAAATTTGGTACGTTTTTTTATATCATGTCGATTATACATTTTATAATAAATTGTATATTCTATCACATACTTGATGGCTTAGTTTATCGAAATATTTGCAATGACACCAAAAGTACTAAATGGTTTTGGTAGTAGTCACCCAATTGGGTGAGGGGTAGTGCCACTCCAAAATGTTAGCAACAGACGGCAATTGCATATTGAATCCACAAAATAAGAGAATATTGCTTGGTTGCGGGCGTAGTGGGACGCAAATGCCGTTCAAGGACAATTGAACAAAAGTGAAAAAAAAAATTAAAAAAAAAAACAGATTTTGTAGCCGAACCACATGAATCCCAGTAGAAATGAAGGTTTCCAAATGTCAACAATCAAGAAGTACTTGCAGTAGGGTTATAAAATGTTGTTCCCGAATCAAAACTTAGAGAGAGAAAAGAAGATATAGAGAGAGAATGAGATTTCAGAGAGGCAGTTTCAAGAAAAGGAAGCATCTGCATCTATGGCGTGTTATCAGAAGTCAGAAGCAACGTTCGTTCTCTACGTGGGGGTTTTGAAGTAGAAGAGAGAGAATATGGAAATATGCCACCGACCTGAACAATAACTACAAGACACAACCTACTTTCTTGTTTTCTTTATTTAACCTTGCTTAGCTCAACTGATTTAAGGAATAAAAGAAAAAGATTTAGGGACATTTGGTATACGAATTTATTTTTTAATGCTTGAGAATGTTTTTCTTGAGAATGGGTTCTCGAGAATGTAACAATTTACATTTAGTTGGTCTTAAATCTTTCTAGAAAATCTTTTATTCTTATATTTTGTTCAAATGCAATATTCCTAGGAACCTTATGTATTTTTTTCAAAAACATCTTTCTTAAATTTAACTCAAAAAAATAAAAAATAAAAAAGGTTCTATATTGGACCTGGTAACTGAGAAACCCAAAGCTGAAGAAACGAATGTGAGAAGCATGGCCATGGCTGCAAAAGCAAATTACAATCTTGAAACTGAAAATCTACCACAGATAACTGCAAATTGGACTTTAATAATCTCCAAATGAATCTCAACAACCACCTACACCTCAACCAGATATTAACATAATAAATTTCAAAAGGAAAAAATATCTGAAGTTAATCTGCATGACGGGGCAAGAATTGTATTTTTTTCATATAAAAAACTTTCTCATGTCATGGGAATTCAAGATTCTCACCCATGTACATGAGAATATTTTTGTTGGAAACTTGGATAAGAACCATTTTAAGAAATCTTAGTTTCCTAAGATTTTTTTTTTAAAAAAAAACTTGTACCATGAGAATTCTACTTTCTTAAGTTGAGATTCTTAAGAAAATAAAAAGAATTAGTGTACTAAATGTCACACTAGGTGTCTTGAACTAGATTTAACCAAATGGGTCTTATAGAGAAATGGGATGGGCCTTTTTAACAATACGCTCTTACATATTTTCTTATTTAAATTTAAATTATATTTGTAATGTACAAAAATAGTAATTATGTGATTAGATATGACTTTTTTCTTGTAATTAGGATATTGAGAAAGTTAGTTAGCCAGAAGTGTTAATTTGATTTTTAATAGTTATTAAAAATACATAAAATAGTATATAATTAATAAAAAATATTAATAATTGGGTTTACAATATTTATTCTGATTATTTCTTGGAACATATGCGAATATGAAAAAAAAATTCATGAAGGCAGTAGCCGCAACGACCACGGAATCAAGTCCATGGGAAAATTCTAGGACTCTCTCCTATTGGAATTTCTGTGGGAAATTCCCATGGAACCAAATTTCATGGGAATTTACCTATACTTCTTCTAGTGAATGCAAATAGAGGTTGTTTTAATTGATAAGGATCAAAAAACTTCACTTGTAAAACTTGAATTTGATTCTCGTTGCTAGCAGTCTCATGAAAAATATTTGGAACATGATGTGGCACCCGTTTTAGGTGGATTATGTGATCTAGTTTACAACATAAAAGAGTAATATTATTTGGAACAATTCCTAAAAGTTTAAACTTTCAGGAGAAAGCTAGACATGTCACATTTTATAATCAAATACTCGCAATTAATTGCATTGAATGCTCACTTTTCTTGTTTTGTTTTCTATATGATGACAGGATGTGCAAACTACTAAGGACCCTTACTTATTGAACTTTACGTAATTAGCTTAAATATCTTTTTATCCCAATGAAATTGACTAGCTAAAGGTACCAATACAATGTTCAGTAAATATAACTGAGAAGATCCTCACAACAGCCACCAACAAACAGTTCAAGGAAAGTCAATGAGGATTGATTTAATTAGTAAGGATCAAAGTATTTTATTTGTAAGGCTTGAGTTTGATTTCCATTGCTATTAGGCCTTCATTGGTAGACAATTTGTAAATATTACTATAAGCTCTCACTAATGCATGTTGTATGCCCTGATATTAGAATGAGGTAGCCTTGATCACCCTAAAGTTTTGTGTACCAAAAAAAAAAAAAGAATTGAAGAAATCATTCTAATGTTACTAGATTTACATATATAATTGTCAGCCTTTCAAGGAACTCTGTATAAAATTTTAACATGATGCATTTTGTTATTCAACACAAAGATCATGGCCACGTGTTTTAGTTATTTAAATACAAAATGCTCCCAAACCAAAATCTATCGTAATCTAATTGAATTACCGACTTCCCCCTTTCCTATAGCTGAGCTAATTGTGTAACACCCCAAATTTGTTGTCTTTGCAATTATTGTTGCGAGATTTTTACAGGAAAATTGCTTTTGTAGAAGTTATTTTACATTTGGGTATTTATCAGGCAAGTGTTGTACAAAATAGCTTATATATTGTAACGTAAAGTCATTCTTCAGCATTCTTAAAAATAGTTTAGCAATACATTAATTTAAACAGAATATATCGAGTACTAAACGTTGATAAGATTATTTTATATTTTAATAAATGATTGAAACAATTAACATATTTTGCTATGAAAACAAGATTTTCTAAGATTTGATGTTTAAGGGTGAAGTTTCCCTTGAAATTGATTTTAGGAGCTTCAAATGCTATCCCCACATATATTACATCTTGGTACATGGTGGACACATATATATTTATATATAAATCGAGCTTCCACCAGTGACTACTGCTCTTCCTTTCTTTAAAATTGATTTCATAAATAAACATTTTTCTCGGTTTACCATAAATAAACAATTTAAGATAATGTCTATGCGTCTTTGTCTAAGAATTTGGGTTTTGCTAGAAGTCATTGTCATAACCTGTTGTCTAGCACCAACTGATATTCTCAGATTATGAATACCACCAATACTACAGAACAAAACCAAAACCAAAAGCAGCCAACCAACAAAACTCATAAATAAAAAAGAAAACCTGATAACCTTGGAAATAAGAAAAAGACAAAAAAAGCGTTGACCGTCTCAAATAAAATGGTTGCTCAAATTTTAACACCTTGTTCCTTAGTCAATGAAATTTAGCAATAGCTAGGTTCCCATTCTCAAATCCCACTCCAATTGTTTCCTTAAAGATGAACAACACCTCCTTGAACACCAGCAGCACCATCGAAGATCGTGACAGTACTAGTGGGTTTACTTATGGAATCACTTTCATGATTGCCATGATCTTCTTAGTCGCAATCATTTCTTTTGCTTGCATTCGACTTCGAAGGTCTTCAGCCATCCCCAATATATTCAATGTTTTAACTGGAATTCCTCCGTCTGGTGTAGCCGAAGGCGCGGTTGCTCTTACTGAACGTGGCCTCGATGACAACACTCTTGATAGCTATCCAAAGCTTCTGTATTCTGAAGTGCAAAAAGGGAGTTTAGTCTCTTCTTGCTGCTCCATCTGCTTAGGGGATTATAAAGATACTGATACCCTGAGACTACTTCCAGATTGTGGCCATATCTACCATCTTATTTGTGTTGATCCGTGGCTCAAGCTGCATCCGACCTGCCCAATATGCAGAAGTTCTTCAGTTCAAACTCCACAACCAATCACTTCCATGCAGGAGACACCGGTCCATGTTGTGTAGATGAATAGAGCAAATTGCCTATTTTTTTGTATATTTCTTTACCTTTAGATAAATAGTGATTACATTTGTAATCAAGGAAATTCGAATAGAGGAAAAGGAGTGAGGAGACTAGCTTTAAGAATGGGAGCGGGCTCGACTGAGTTAGAGCTCTTCCTCTTTTTTGTATATTTGGCTATAGAGCATATTAGTTCTTTTAGATTATGTTTAAAAGCATGAAAAATATGAAATTGATTTGATTTCTAAATGAATTCTTCCACAAAGCTTTTTAGTTTAGGAAAAGATTTTATTTACAAAATCATTTTATGTGTATTGTATGATGATTTACAAATCCTATCACTTGTGGTCTGATTCAGAAATATTTTTTGTCAAATTAAATTAATTCAATTCTATTAATGAGACATTCTGATAGGTAATCCTTAGATTCGAGGCTAAGGGAACCTTCTGCAATGAAAGAAAGTATAGAAATTGAAATAATTTTCTCCTTCCCATTCATTCTGCAAAATACATCTGATATAGACAAGTGTCTATACGTTACTCAAGCAATAACAAAGATACAACTCAGCATTTTCCCTAGATTTCAAGATCTTACTAAGTTACAACTAACTGCTTGATGCTATTCTAGAACTTACTAAAATTATTCCACCAAGTGGGCTTCTTAATTAAACGTTTTGGTCTTGTGCTTGAGCTTGAGTTATCAGTTTCTGCATCTAATAGACTTGTTGCTTCTGATTCTTTCCTGTCATTCCTTCGTTCTTCCAAATTCACCTTGTCCTCAAGGTGCATGTCAGGGTAGTCCTCTTGGAGTTTGGAGAAGTCTTCCCATGAAGTGTCTTCTAATGGTAACCCTTGCCATTGCACCAGAACCATATCCTGCTGCCCAGATGCAGAGAGTTTGTGATCCAAAATAGCCAATGGTTTAATGAGAGGTTGATGGCTACAAACTTCAGGTGGAAGAGCCAAAACATTAGAATCTCGGGGACCATAGTGTGGTTTGGTGAGAGCACAATGGAAAACATTGTGGATTTTTTATGATGCAGGAAGATCAAGCTTGTAAGCCACTGGTCCTATACGCTCCAATATTTGAAAGGGCCCATAAAACCTTTTTGCTAGCTTTTGGTTGCGAGAACCAGAAACAAACATCTGCCTGTATCATCGAAGGAGAACATATACCCAATCCCCAACATTGAATTCTACCTCTAATCTTTTCTTATCTGCTTGGTTCTTCATTGCAAGCTGGGCCTTTGCCAATTTGTTTTGGAGTTTGGCTAGAATCCTATCTCTGGTAGTGCCCTCAACTTCTACAGCAGCAATTGGAGAAGTTCCCTCTATATAATGGGGAATTGAAGGTGGAGGTCGGCCAAACATGACTTGGAATGGGGTGAAGCCTGTGGAGGAGTGAATAGCAGTCTTATATCTCCATTCTGCCCAGTGAAGGAAACGACCCCATTGCTTAGGTTCATTATGAACGAAAGCTCTTAAATACTATTGTTTACCATCTCTATCTGGCCGTCTGATTGCGGATGATAGGCAGTGCTCATTTGGAGCTTGGTTCCACTTAAACGAAATAATTCCTTCCAGAAACGACTGAGAAAGATAGGATCTCGGTCTGATATGAGATTCTTTGGAAACCCATGTTGTTTACAAACCATGGTAGCAAAGAGTTCTGCAACTTGAGTTGCTTAATGATGCGTGGGCAAGACACCAACATGTGCACCCTTTGAGAATCGATCCACTATTACTAAAATAGTAGTTTTGCCTTGGAGAAGAGGTAGTCCTGCAATAAAATCCAATGAGAGATCTTCCTAAATTTGATTAGGAGAGGAATGGGCTGCAATAATCCTCCTAGAGCTTGAGTGGGAGTTTTGATCTGTTGACAAACATCGAAGGTTTTAATGAATTTAGCCACATCCTCTTTGAGTCTTTGCCAATAAAGTTTATAGACAAACGACCCACAGTCTTTGCTACTCCCGTATGACCCCCTAGTCGTGTTGCATGGAATTCCTCAATCAAGACAAGCTTGAGAGGAGAATTGGAGCCCAGAAAAAGTTTCCCCTTGAAAGACAGCAAGCCATCAGATGTGTGCATAAAAGGATGCTTGCTAGGATCCTGTTGGATTTCTTGTTGCAGCTGTAAGAGTTCTGGATCAGCTGCTACTTCTGCTCTCAATTTATCAACAATTAAGAAATGGGGAACAGTTAAGGCAAGACAGGACCCTTGTTGCTCACAAGGAATTCTCGACAGTGCATGCGCAGCTTTGTTTTCACCACCTGGTTTGTAGTGGATGACATAGTCAAATCCAAATAATTTGGATGAGTAGAAGTGCTGTTCAGGGGTTTGTATGATTTGAGTCATGAGCTCCTTAATACCTAATCCATCTCTATGATGATTTTTCTGCCAAGAAGATACTGACTTCACTGCACTAGTAATAGCGTGAAGTTCCCTAACATAAGTAGAGGAATTAGCTAGATGGTGAGAAGTCACCCTTTTTTTAATGTCGGTAATCAAGCTATACACAGAGATAGTCGCACAAGTTGTGCAGCCTACAAAGTAGCACTATAAAAGGATAAGTTTTGAGTTTTGCAAGTTGTAAAAGATGAGTTGGGTGACAAGCCGAATTCAAGTTGTGAAGGAAGCTGCACTGCTTTTTGTGATTGCACCAATATAACAACCAATGTCCTGGTTTCTTCTCAAGTGGGTTTTTAGTATTATATTACTTAAATTAGACTATAAAAGGCTTGCAAACCGTGCACCAAGTATGTATCAATATTTTGGAGTGAAGTATATTGAAAACATTTTTCCTCTCTTTCCATGTGTATGTGTGAGTAGTTTTTCTTTCTCCTCTTCTATTTTTTCTTCAATTGGTATCAGAGCCAGGTTATCAAAGGGCCTGCTTGTTCGAGCCAACATATAGTTCGAGTGACTGCAGTCAGGGATTGTGCTACGAGGAGATTCTTCCAGAACATAGTCTGGGACTGTGATATTTGGTGGTTTGGAATCACGCTTGATTGGTTGAGTGCTGGGCACTAACCAATTACCATGACGGATCTTGCATCTTTAACAAGCTCAATTGAGAAGCTTAACAACAACAATTATGATACGTGTAGCATCCGTATTCAGTACTATATGCTTGGGCAAGATTTGTGGGGTGTTATTGGTGGTGCAAAAACAACCCCACCAACTAACGAGGAGGAAAAGAAGTGGAAGATTAGAGCCAGCAAAGCCATGTACGTGTTGTTTGTCACCGTTGAGGACGAGTTCTTGCAGCCAATTAAGGACTTATCAACACCGAAGGAGGTCTGGGATACCCTGGCAACATTATTCACGAGGAAGAATGATGCAAAATTGCAACTGTTGGAGAATGAGCTCATGTCAGCCGAACAAAGAGACATGTCGGTGAGTCAATATTTCACCAAAGTGAGATCCATTTGCAATGAAATTGCAAAAATGGATTCAAAGAGTGCAATCAACGAGGCGAGGAAACGAAGAATTATTATTCATGGATTAAATTCCAAATACCATGGGTTAGTTATAGCTACTCGAGGATGGGTCAAAGAACCAACTTTGATAGAGCTAGAAAGTATCTTGGCCAACCAAGAAGCTTTAGATAAGCAAATGTCGAAAGTTTCAATAAAAGAGGAGGATAGGGCTCTTTTTGCCAAAAAGAGAGTGCCTAGAGAAGACATGACAGCTACAAAGTCCAACAATGAAGGTGAAAACTTGAGTAGAAGACAACAAGGTTGGCAAAGAGGACAACGTGGGAGAGGTCGAGGTACACAGTGAGGAGGAGCTAGACAACCCCGCTACAGAGATGACAGAGAAGAAAAGAAATATCACCGCAAAGATGACCAGTGCTACAAGTGTGGCAGGAAATGCCACTTTGCACGAGATTGTCGAGTTGAGAAGGTAGAAGGTAATGTCGCTTCACTCCACAAAAATGAAAGTGAGGAAGAATGGGATTTTCAAGCATCATTAGCTGTAGAAAAGTCTAGTTCTAGTAAAGAAGTAGATCATGGAGGACAACCCCAGTGGGACAACAGTGAGGAAATTACCGCATTATGCAGAGACAGACGAGTAACGGAGATGATACTTGTTACGGTGAGTGACAAATCAATTAATTATGATGATGACTAGATTGTTTATTTTGGCTGTTCCAACCATATGACTGGCAATGAGGAAAAACTCTTAAATGTGTCAGAGTACAAGGGAGAACGAGTCATGGTGACAGCACATAACTCTAGGTTGCCAATTGCCCATATTGGCAAAGCGGTTATCGTCCCTCATTTCAGTTCACATCAGGTGCAGGTGGACCAGATTTATCACGTACCCGGGATGAAAAAGAACCTATTGTTAGTCTCGCAATTAACATCTTTAGGCAATTATGTGGTGTTTGGACCTAGAGATGTGAAGGTGTAGCGGAGCTTGAAGCCTACAAGTCCACTACTTATGGAAGGAAGACGACTTGAGTATGTCTATGTAATGTCAGCACAAGAGGCATATGTGGATAAGACAAGAAAGAATGAGACAGCAGATTTGTGGCACGCAAGGCTTGGACATGTCGGCTATAATCGATTAAAGGCAATGATGAAGAAATCTATGTTAAGAGGCCTACCAAATTTAGAGATACGTGATAACATTATCTGTGCAAGTTGTCAGTATGGCAAAGCTCACGAGCTACCATATGAAGAATCAAGATCCAGAGTTGAGATACCATTGGAGCATGTGCATTTGGATGTTTTTGGACCTGTGAAGAAGCCATCAATTAGCAGAAGCCGGTACATAATCACATTTATTGATGATTTCTCAAGGTATGTGTGATAGACTTTATGAAGGAGAAGTCAGAAGCTCTAATGAAGTTCAAGGAGTTTAAAGAAAAGATTGAAACTGAAGTTGGATACAAAATACGGTGGTTGCGTATAGACAACGGGAGAGAGTACATTTCAAAGGAGTTTACTCAATATCTACAAAAGTACGGCATAAGGTGACAGTTAACCTGTCCAAATTCTCCACAACAAAATGGAGTCGCATAAAGAAAGAATGACATTGGTAGAGACGTGTAGGAGCATGTTGCATACAAAAAATGTTCCACCACGATTCTGAGCATAATGTATGAAAACAGTTGTTTATGTCACCAATAGGCTACCCTAAGCCAAACTTGGGTTAATTTTACCATATGAGAAATTATGGGGCACAATTTCATCAATCAGGTACTTTCGAGTATTTGGGTGTGTTTGCTACATGTTTGTGCCGAGTCAGGAATGTAGCAAATTTGACAAGAAAGCAATCCGTTGTATATTTGTTGGCTACAATAGTCAGCAAAAAGGGTGGAGATGTTGTGATCCAAAAACTGGACGTTGCTATGTGTCTAGAAATGTGGTGTTTGATGAAGCATCATCATGGTAGTCCCCGCAAGCTATACTATTGCTAGATTCTAAAGAAATTGAGGAGCAAATGCAAAAGCAGAGCGCAATCAAAAGACAAGGAAGTACCGCCAACACAAGGAGAAGCTGTTGATAAAGAGCAAGATCTTCAAATAAAGAGAAAAGCCCTTGGCGGATAGGAGTACACATTAAGTCTCCAGAGGAGGAGAGACCAAGTCAAACAAAAGAATTAGAGGAGGAAATTCCTCAATCAAAGCCGAGGAGATCTACGAGGATTCGGAAGCCAAATCCAATATATGCCAATACAGCGCTAGTAGAAGACAATGGCATAAAGGAACCAAGTACTTATGAAGAAGCAACTTAGTCCAAGGAGTGGAGAGACGCAATGGGAGAAGAGATGAAGGCGCTAAAACAAAATGAAACCTGGGAACTAGTGCCACAACCTACCAGAATACAACCCATCTCATGTAAATAGGTGTACAAGGTGAAGACTCGTCCTAATGGATCAGTAGAGAGGTACAAGGCTCATTTAGTGGCATGAGGTTTTTCACAAAGATATGGACTAGACTACGATGAGACATTTAGTCCGGTGGCAAAACTCACTATAGTTCATGTTTTGCAAGCACTTGCATCTAGTAAATCATGGAAGCTCTGGCAAATGGATGTCAAAAATGCATTTCTACATGCTGAATTAGATCAAGAAATATACATGGAATAGCCGAAAGGTTTCGAGATCAAAGATCACCTGGGATATGTGTGTGTCACAACGTACCCAAAGGTCGCTACGATGTAAATGACAGACTTAAAAAAAAAACAAAAGATTAATTTTCTGAAAGAAAACTTGGAGTCGCCACCAATTATATTAAGAAAACGGGGAACAATTGAAAAACCCCTTTTAAATTAATTAAAAAAAATGGTCTACGAACCAAAGAGGNTTAAGCACATTGATGCAAAGATATATGTATAGCCTTCAAAATGGCTTTGGAATCATGCACAAAACACTTGTGAAGCTCAAGTTATGCCCAAAACATCATGCGAATGTCAAAACTCAGAATGACAGAATTTGATGCGAATTTTATGATTTTTTTGGGCTTAATACACATTGAATTTGGCAACAAAGCATCTACCATTTGAAAGATACATGTCTTAGATTTCAAAATAATTTATAATTGCATCAATTCCCTTTGTGTAACTCGATTTATGAATAAAACAATGGCCAAATGTCAGAAACCTAGAATGCAGAATTTTAAAGTTCAAATAGCCCTGTTTGCAAAGATTCTGGGATTATTTGACTTTAAATCACTCAAATCAAACTATATAGACTGAAAGGTTCACATCTCAGGTTTCCAACAAAAGTGAAATCTCATGAAAATGATGTGTATAGCTTGAGTTATGCATGAAACATCACACAAAGGTTAATGCTGGGCAGGATTTACAAATTATGTTCCAATGCAAAGTATGAATAAATCATGATGCAATACATACTCAAATAATGAATCTAAGGCACTCAATTCATGTCATAATCTCAATAGCTAAATAAAAGACATAACACTTTGGAAGCAAAGCCAAATTCAAGCATAATATCACACATGCATTTTATCAAACACCTTAAAGGCACAATCAATATTCAAAATCACTTGTAAAACAAAGCCTTAAAGTCATTCCAAATAAATAAAAATACATGTGAACATGCTCTTAGGACATATTATAATCATCCAAGAAGCTAATTTCAACTAAAAATATGCATAATCAAGCCTCTAAGCACCCAAAAATGTAGCTGCAAAATTATATAGGAGTTCAAAGAGTCATGAAATGGAAGACAACCATTACCCAATTGAAGCCTTTTAGTGTCAAGAATCAAAGTGGATAGCCCTTCAACCTTCAAAAATTCATGCAAACCCTTACGTTCAAGCTTTAATTTCTCCCAATAAATGCTGTCTTGCCTTATCCAAGTTGATGGAACATGTGAAGGGGGAGAATACTGATCAAAATAAACTATGAGATGTTAGAAAAATGGAATGAGGGCTTAAGAATCAAAGATTTAATAGAGAGTGTGAGAAAGAGATGAAGAGGGAGAGGAGAGGAGAGAATGAAGAATAAAAATGTCCTCCTTCATGGAAGTGGCTAGGGTTCTCTTTTAAATGGAGCTTAACTAAAAATGGGTTTTGAGTTTGGGTGCTCTACTTGAATCAAAAAAGAAATGGGCTATGCACTAATAAACAATTAGGCTTTGACAAGTTATTTTGATGAGATTGAGACTATTGGACTTAATGCTTAGATCATATGAAGTATTGCCTCTTGAAAAAAAATTGAAGTAGGATATATGCAATTGGATTAAAGCATCTTTTTTTTTTTATTATTATTATTCTTTTTTACTCTTTCTCTTTATTTTTTCACTTCACAGTTTTTTTTCTTTTTTTTTTCATTTTTTTATAAAAGTTAAAGACTTCAAAGAAATAATTAAAAAAAGAAAAAAGAAAAAAATGCATTCAAAAAAATACTTAAATCAAGATTCCAAGTAAAAATTAAAAAGAACGAAAAAGTAAACAATTTTATACATTTTTTGTATTCTTCAACTAAATTTAGAAATATGGACAAAATACGGTGCCTAAAGTGTGCAAGTTAAAGAAAACACTATACGGGTTGAAACATGCACCAAGAGCATGGTATGGGAAAATAGCAGAATTTCTAATACAAAGTGGATATTTTGTGGCACCAGCAGATTCAAGTTTGTTCACGAAGATACAAGATACAAGATGGCACCAGTAGTAGTGTACATGGATGATCTTATTATTATCGGAGATGATGAAGAAAAGATTTGTCAAACAAGAGATAATCTAGTGCATTTTCAAATGAAGGAGCTTGGAGAGTTAAGATACTTTCTGGGGCTTGAGATTCAAAGAACCAATGACGGGTTAGTTCTGTCTCAACAAAAATACGCTTAATACATGCTACAGAAATATGCATGTTGAATTGCAAACCAATCTCAACGCCCATGGAAATTAATGTTAGACTATGCTCAACAGAAGGAAAAGAATTGAAGGATGCCACGATGTATAGGCAGCTAGTAGGTACTTTAATCTACCTCCCTTTGACTCGATTTGACATATCACATGTAGTTGGTATGGTAAGTCAATTCATGCAGAAGCTGAGAAAACCACATTTGGATGCAATACGTTGAATTTTGAGGTATATTAAGAGTACTATTGATTATGGAATATTTTACAAGAAAGATGTACCATGTGAAGTTGTGGGATATTGTGACGCTGATTATGCTGGTGACTGTGACACTTGTCGTTCAACAACTGGATATATATTTAACGTGGGATCAGGAGCAATGTCCTGATCTAGTAAGAGACAACCCATTGTGTCTCTGTCAAGTACATAAGCAGAATATAGAACAGCAGCTATGGCAGCTCAAGAATGTACGTGGCTGATGCAACTATTGCAAGATCTACATCAACCGACTAACTATGCAATAAAGTTATATTGTGACAATCAGTCAGCCATTCAATTAGCTGAAAATCCTATTTTTCATGCCAGGACCAAACATGTGGAAGTACACTATCATTTTATCAGAGAAAATGTATTGCAAGAAGACATCCAAATGAAATATATTAGAACTGAAGACCAAGTTGCAGATATACCAAAGGGCTTGGTGGTTCAAATTTTGAAGAATTTAGAAGACAACTTGGTATGACTACAAGGTCTGAAATAAGTCTGGAAAAAAAAAAAAAGTTGAGGCAGAGTATTGAGAAATCACCGTTTTTTTAATGTCAATAATCAAGCTATACATAGAGATAGCCGCACAAGTTATGCAGCCTACAAAGTAGCACTATAAAAGGATAAGTTTTGAGTTTTGCAAGCTGTAAAAGATGAGCTGGGCGACAAGCCAAAATTCAAGTTGTGAAAGAAGCTGAACCACTTTTTGTGATTACACCAATATAACAACTAATGTCCTGGTTTTTTCTCAAGTGGATTTGTAATATTATATTACTTAAATTAGACTATAAAAGACTTGCAAACTGTGCATCGAGTATGTATCAACACTATAACAAATTTTCTGAATTTTTGTTGAAATTTCGAATTTTAACAGAATTTGAGTTGTTAGAAAATGACCGTTAAAATTACAAAATTCCAACAAAAATTCTAACGGAATAATAATTCCAACGAAATTTTACCGTTAAAATTTGATTTAAAAAAAATTTCAAGGGAATATTCTGTTGAAATTTTGAAAAAAAAAAGTATTTTTTAATATATTTTTTATTTCTTTTAAAAAAGTTATAAATTTATTTTTTATTTTTTGAAATTTCAACGAAATGAAAATTCCGTTGGAATTTCTAAGTTTTTTTTTTAAAGGTAAATTCTTAAATAATATTTCTTAAAAATCAAAATCTACCATTTGACAAATTCTTGTGAATTTTAATAACATGTAATTGAAATGCAACATTTCAAATGCATGTATTTATAAAATATTTTGTTTGAATACACTATTATAAAAAGAATAATTTAACAAAAATATGCAAAACCTTGTTGTATTTATAATTTAACAATAGAATAGGATCTCTATTACTATTCTACAAAATATGATAGCTTACAAATGAACAAATTATACAGTAGAAAATTCTTGCTAAGGAATCTTCATGAAACATCAAATGTAAACTTAAGAACCAATACAAGTGACATCAATAGAGGCAACTAGCCATCATACTCTCCATGAGCACATTTTGGAGGAAACTTAGTTGATTCCCTGGGTCTTGGCATCAGTTTTTTTTTTTTTTTTTTCCTTAAATAAGGAATATTACAATGTTTCCATCAATTGAGTACCTTCTCTCATTCTTTGTTTGGTCAAGAGCATAACTACTAACTTCAATTGGACAAGGCAAATAACTAAGTACACCATCCAGAAGTGGTTGTACCCCCTGTACCAGTAACAACAAGAGATGAAAAATATAATAAACATAAGGGTAACCGTTATACAAACAAGAGTAGCCATAAGATATAATCTAGATTGTTCAAATATAAGATTTATAAGCAAAGAGCACAAAAAA
>QAOA01008044.1:70028-115983 GCA_003255065.1 Cercis canadensis | reverse complement strand
AAAAAAAATTGTACTTTTGAGGTAAAAGATAATTTCATTGCCCCAAGAGCTACATGTTAAGGCAACTTTCCATCTCTAAACTAAAATATCAGAAACATCCACTGTAACTTAAAGCCAAAAGAAAGTCAATCCAACTCATCAACCCAAAAGATGCACTAAAAGCTACATAGAAGTGAGGAATGCATAGTGGATTGGAGACACCGAAAGCAACAACGTTACAAATAGAACCTATCAAAAGTAAAATCTTAGAAAGACCCATAGGACATTAAAAAATTAATTACACAGAATCACATAATAAAATTGTTTTTTGGGAGACCAATTTTCTCAAAACTTGTTTCAAAGCTACTTATAGAACAACTCAGAAAATCTTATCAGATGCAAATGATTAAACTTAGAATTTGAAAACTCGGAACATAAACCAAACAAAATTGATCAGATGATTTAAACTCTTATCATATATGAATATAACAATTAATCAAGTATAAAGAACAAGATAAGAGCTCTAAGAGATATAAATCACAACAAGCTTGATAAGCACTTTAGCAACATAACTGATTAGACAATAACGAATCAAGATATAAATTAGATAATTAGCAGAATATTAAAGAGAGAAGAGTAGAGAGATAGAGCCTAGATGTTTTATAGTGGTTTAGCTAAAATAGAGGATACGTCCACTGTCCTAAGGCTAAGGATCAACTATCAACAAGGTTATTTGTCCAAGCTTCTTACAACACTGGTTTTAAAAAGAGCTTAACCAGAATACTCTCTTTACTTTTTTAAGAGCTCACTTGAAACTATCTTTCTTTGACAAAAGAAGACAGAGGTCACTCTCCAGATTTCCCAATGAAATACGTTACACAAATCTTAGAAGGATATTGCCCTAAAGTATAACAACTCTTTAAAGAAAATTCTCACAAGAATAACAAAGTTGGTAGAAGAGACTAAAAGAACTAGTTTTTCACAGAAGGTTTTTTCTTCAAGATGATTAATGGTTTCTCTTATTGTTCTTCCCGACCTTGGGTCATCGAATTTATAGCAGCAAAAGGTAGAAGATGATCGTTGTTCATAGGTTGATCTTCTACTTGATTGATTGTTGATCATTTAATCGAAATTGAGAGAGAATATTTCCTTTGAAGAGGAATTTTCTCTACTTCAAAAACTTTCTTTAAATAGAATATATTTCTCTATTGAAGTGCTGATTTTTCTCTTATTTGAATATCTCTGATGGGCTTCCTTCCAATACTTCTGATGAAGTCCATTAGTTGGTCCAGATGGACCGGGCTTCTAACTTGGAGGAGTCCACGAGCCTTTTCTTCAAATCTTCCACATCAGCATCTTTATTAATGAGTAGAACCAGTTCTTGCACTTGCACTTGCACTTGAGCTAGTTCTTTTGACTAGGAAACTAGTTTTGTTTTATACCCAAGAGCATCACTAAACTTGTTACAAAAATAGCCATTTAAGCAAACACATTAAGGTTAGTAATACTTAAGATTGTTTGTTATCATCAAAACTAAGGTTTCAGAATCGTGGGGACAACAATAGCAATATGAATGTGCATTTAATAGTATTTGGTTCACAAAGATAAAAAATTGAGGCAAGGTGCCATTCCCAAATATTCTTCAACTAGTAATGTTCAATAAATGGTAATGGAATTCTAAGAAAGAACATGAATTCTTCAATGGAATTATGTTGCGTAATTTGTTGGGGTAGTTGAGGTTCTTCTCACATTTCTAGATTCTTTGGTTATTTCATGAAATAATTAATTTAGGGTTAAAGGCAAACATTCTTTGTCTCTCTTCAATTCCTCTTGCCATCTTCTTTGTGATCTACTCTTCTCTGATGCTTTTTTCTTAATTACCCTATGTTTTGTTGAGTGTTAGCATATGAATGTTTCCTTTTTAATTTCAAGTCTGATAGAATATTAGCATTTTGATCTTTTGGTTTCTTTAGGGTTTGTATCATTTGGCTCATGTTTCTTATTATGCTTTTGTGGTTTAAGTCATGTCAATTGAACTTCGGAGTTAAAGCTGGCTCAAATTTGTTATTACACTTGTAGTTTCCCATCCTTTTGAGGTTTTTTTTTTCTCTTTGTTAGTTTGGTTAGATTAGCTTAGATCAATCCAGCTACCAGGTAGAAAATAGTTATAGCTGGCTTTACTGAGAGTCATTTTGTGAGTGCTTTTTTGGTCATGTTGTTTGTATATTCCTAGTGTATTATAGGAAAAATGATGTCCTATATATGCACCATTTAGCTTTTGGTTTATTTTTCACTTCACAAACAAAATGAATGTATTGCTTCTTAGGTTATGTTTAGTGGAGGCTAATAGTTGTATATATATGGATTTATGTACCATTTTATTTGTTTCCTTGCCACTATGATTGTGAATATAGTTTGCTTTTTTTAATAATCTTTCCTTAATACTATCTGCAAGCATATTATCTTGTGCCATTTTGTGTTTTGTGACATTAAGTGTTGAGGAATATGTTGAATCATGTATAGTTGATATTCTTATCTTAATATTTTGATGCACATTAATAATGCATAAGGTGGGATTCTTGTTTCTTCTAACTTGGATAGTGGGGCTTATGCATATGTGAATTAGGTATGATATGACTTCTTAGATGAACATTACCAGTTGAAGAAGTTTTAATTAGGTATTTGTTATAGTTGAAGGTTTAATGGCATCGCCATTGCATGAAAATGAAGGCAATGGAATTAATGTTGAAGAAGGTGAAATGAACGTGGAATTTGTAACATTAGTTAGAGCATAGAATGATCACCCCAATCATGCAGTATGTGAAGAGGATAGTGGGGGCACATAATGTAGTAGCAATTTGGAAAATTTATCTTATATGGAAAAATTGACAGATGAGGGCATTTTTAGAATAGAATTTGACAGTATTGTAGCAGCTGAGAAGTTTTATAAGCAATATGGTTTGGCGAAGGGATTTGGAGTAAGGAGGCATGAATATTGTTGGAATCCATAGGTGCAATTGTTTCATATAGCTGGGTTCGTTTCCGTCAGGGATATCACTACAATAAATACATTAGTAATAGTAATAGAAAGCGGACAGATCAGCCAATCACTCATACTAGTTATGAAGCATAGTTTCATGTGCGTCTGAACAAGGAAAGTAAAAAGTGGAAAGTGTCCAAATATGTTGAAAAGAATTTACATGAGATGACAAAATCACAGTACACTCATTAGCTCCTTTCATATCATTCAATGAGTGCAGCTGATGTTTCTCAGGTTAATGTTATGCAAGCATGTGGAATCAAAACATTCCATATCATGGGTTATATGGTTCAATTAAAATTTGGTCATTCAATAGTTGGTTTTCAAAAAAAACAAGATTTATACGACCATTTTGATAGGGAAACAAGATCTAGAACTATTAATGGTGATGCAATAATAGCTTCGTGCTACTTACAGGGTAAGGTAGACAATGATCTCTTGTCTTTCGTGAAGTACATAATAAATGTTGATGGAAGGCTTCAAAATTTATTTTGGGCTGATGGATAGAGCATAGTTCATTATCAATGTTTTGGATATGTTTTATCATTTGATACAACTTACAAGAAGAATATGTACAACAAGCCATTGGTTACTTTTCCTGGTCTAAATCACCATGTAGATAATATTATTTTTGGAGCTGGCCGCTTGGTTGATGAAACAGAAGAAACTTACAATTGGGTTTTGGAGACGTTAGATGAGGCAATGGAAAGTAAGAAGCCAATTGCAATTGTTACAGATGGAGATAGGACAATGAGAAAAGTCATTAAAAAGGTTTACCCTCAATCAATTCATCGCCTATGTTCATGACATTTATAGAATAATATAACCAGTCATGTTCGTGATTCCAATTTTCAAGATGAGTTCTCATTTATTATGTATAAGAATTTTGCTATGCCAAAATTTGACAGCATATGGGCTAGAATTGTGCAAAAGTATAAGTTGGAGGACAATCAATGGGCTCAAAAGATGTACAGGAAGCATGGGCATTGGGCAACTGTATACTTGCGTGATAAATTTTTTGCTAGTATTAGAACAATTTCAAGGTGTGAATCAATAAATGGATACATTGCTACATTTGTGGAATCTCAGGATATATTGTTCATAACTTTGAGAGAGGTGTAAATAATCTTAGGTACAAGGAATTTGTTTTTTATTTAAAAGTAGTTATGATAAACCTGTGATAAGGGGTGCTCTTAGTTCTACCGTGAAACAAGCGGCCAAAATCTACACTCTAAAGAAGTTCAGTGAGTTCCAAAAACATGCTGAGAAGGCTGGTGATTGTACCATTCATCACCGTGATGAATTGATGGGATCTATCATTTATAGAGTTGGCATGTTTATGCATCCAAACAAGGAGCGGCGAGTTGTTTATCAAGCTAGCGAAAAGAAGTTTAATTGTGATTGTTTAAAGTTTGAGCATTATGGAATGTCATGTTCCCATATTCTGAGTGTAATGAGGAAAGAACACGTGGATGAGATACCAACATCGTTGATATGTAAGAGATGGACAAAAATAGCTAAGGATAATTCAGTCCAATATTGCAATGATGAAGTTCAGTGTTGTGAAGGATTTCACATGGTGAGGTATGGTGCTTTGATGGCAACTTACAATTGGATGTATCATTTGGTTGTAGAAGATGATAAGGAGTATGCTGATTTGAAGGAGCATGTGGCAAAAATTAATGAAAAGCTCAAGTCAAAGGGGGCTTCACCAGTTGTTACCGGAGGAGCAACTACAATGACTCAAGTTGGTTATCCTGTTATTATTCAAACGAAAAGGAGACCGCCCTCAAATAATCTTGAGCGTAGAGGGAAGAACTAGTGTGGGATTTATAGGCAAGAAGGACACAATTAGAGGTATTGTTCAAAATTGAATAATGAAATGGCTGATGTAGATGGATATGATAATGCAACATCAGTACAAATGACACAATTTGGTTATGGGATGAGTCCTGTAGTTAAGATGGTATGATTTAAGGATTTATAATATAGTCCTTATGGATATATTCACACTTGCAATGGTGGTGGAAATCTGTGAGAAAAAAACCTTTTTAAATAATTTTTTTATTTATGGATTTTTTTTTCTAAAATAACAATTTATTTTTTCTAAACATTTAATCAAATTAATAAATAAAATTAAATGAAATATAACTAAATTTTATTAATAAAAAATGTTATACAATAAAAAAAAAATACAATAGAAGTCAACTGAGCACTAGTCTTCCTCTTCTGTCCCGAAGTCATTAGCTTTGTCATCCTCAGCAGTGGACTACAAGGCCAAACCAGATCTTGGATGTTGTTGCTAGTGTAATTGTCCTAGTATAGAGATGAGTGCCTCAGGTGAAATGCCGTTCGCATCTAGTGCGTCGGCTACTTGGCGGAGGTGAGCTATCTCCTACTACAAGCTCCCCATCTGGGATAGGACCTCAGACAAGGCTGGATCTGACTACTTTAAGGGTTGGGTAGGCTATGTAGAGGCAAAGTCCAAAATGCCAACCTCAGAGCCCAAACCGAAAACCTGGCCCTTCTTATTCTTTCCACTGACAACACTGGGCTATACGACATCAAGCCATAGCCCAGTGTCATCGACAGAAGAAGAAAAGGACTCGGCCTGGCGCTCAGACTGATGTCTTTCAAACTCAGTCTGCATAGATGACACCATTAGGTTAGTATGTGAATTAGTACATGTAATTACTCACATAAAGAGTTAAGAACAATTTAATACTTACATAAGTAAACTCCGCATTTTGATGTACCCAACCTTTAGTAGAGTTGTGTTGGAGGTGACGAAAAACCCCCAGAGTGTTGGGCTCTCTGCCCAACTCCTTTGCCTACAATAAAAATATAAACTGTTAGTAAATATAAATTCACATATAGCAAAAAAATAATGTTATTAGATAGAAAACTTACTAGCCTCCGTTTGTGCTCGAAGATGATGATAAAGTCACCTCTGTGGAATGCTTGTCCCTGATCTAAGGAACGATTCTTCTTATTCCTCTCAAAGATAGCCCTCTACTCCTCAGAGACCTATACTGCTCTAAGGGCCTCAAGTACCGCATCAAACAACCAATCGCCCTTGCATTTCCCAATCCTGATGTCTCGAAAAGAGGCACGAATGTTGTCTGAGTACTTAGAGAGCTAGACCTTATGAATCTGGCTCTCGTACTGGAGCTCCCAGAAACATCTCCTTTGCAATAGAAAATAGAATGACAAATCTAGTAAACATGATACCAAATATCTTAGTAAATAAAATTAAATCAATTATTTCTTACCTTAAACTCTGTCCACCAGAGGTCCTTGACCTCATTAGAAACTAAGGTAAAGTCCAGCCAAGGCTCCTTGTACTTCGACTTGTAGACAATCGAAAGTACGTTCATGGGCTCCTTGGAAGGGTTAAAGCTGGAAAAAAATAAACATAGTTAATTGTTAAGTAATAGAAATAAAGTAATAAAAAACATTCAAATAACAAATATTAGAATTAACTTACTCCTTCTTCTCATGTGGCACAATAACCAGCTGACCATCAAACAGTCAGAAGCCCGGTCATTGTCGTGGAAAGTTCGAAATGGACGGACTCGCTTGAGACAACCCCGCAACGGCNACTTCGACTTGTAGACAATCGAAAGTACGTTCATGGGCTCCTTGGAAGGGTTAAAGCTGGAAAAAAATAAACATAGTTAATTGTTAAGTAATAGAAATAAAGTAATAAAAAACATTCAAATAACAAATATTAGAATTAACTTACTCCTTCCTCTCATGTGGCACAATAACCAGCTGACCATAAAACAGTCAGAAGCCCGGTCATTGTCGTGGAAAGTTCGAAATGGACGGACTCGCTTAAGACAACCCCGCAACGCCCAACGATGCCGAGCTTGGGGCTGTGGCTCTTGAGCACCTGTCCCCCGTTGCAATGGGCAATGGAGTGCGTGCCAACCCCAGGGTCGGCATGAACATAGACAAAGCCGGCTTGGTCTGAGAAGCCTGAGCAACAGCCTTGCCTCTGTCCTTCTTGGACGATGGCCCAACTATGGGAAATGACTGTTTTGAGTAGTCTGACATCTATCATACAATTTAAATAAAACCAATGAAAATGTTAGAACAATAAAAGCATAAATTTTTAAAGTCAAACCAAAATCCTAAATCCTAAAACACTAAGCCCTAAACCCTAAATCTTGAATCTTAAACCCTAATCCCTAAATGCCAAACTCTAACCCTTTAACATCAAACCCTAAAACCCCAAACCCCTAAAACCCTAACCATTAAACCCCAAAACCTTAAATCCTAAACTCTAAACCTTAATCCCTAAACACTAAATATTTACCCTTAAACCCCAAACTCCTAAGCTCCAAACCCTAAACCCTTTCATGTAATCGCTAAACCCTAACCCCAAACCATAGATAAAAAATTAGACAGAGTCTCCCCTAAAAATTGAACATTCTAGAAATTCAAAATTCCATACAAATACATAGAATCACAAGATTTCTACAAGCATTCCAAATTTTAGCACAGGGAAGTTACCAAAGAAGAAAAACAAAAAAGAGCAGGAAGTAGACAAAGATAAACAAGATCTACATATATCAGCATACAAATTTGTACCAAAAGTCTATTATGATTCTCTCCCATTCTCATATCAAAACCCACAATCCATGGAAACTTACGCTCAGACTTGCTATAATTTACTCACCATATAAAACTAACATAACTACAATTATGAAATCACATGGGGTTATATATTTGAATAAAAACCTTAGAAGTTGGATGTCAATCAGAGAACATGAATTACAGCACAATCATCAGCTCTTCAATCAGAAACTCCTTAGAGAATCAAATGCTTGTAAATATAAACCAAAAATCTAAACATTTATAGATTACAACTGCATCTAGGGTGATAGTGGTTTAATGGCAGAAAAAATGAAATTAATTCATATTAAAGTGTAGAACTTCATCATCAATTACAATAATAAGTAACTATGGGAATTTGCAAAAGAAATTAAACAGTTACTTCCATTCTACAAACCGAAATACAATAACTGATAAAGATAAACATAATATGCATGTGACTGAATTTGTAAGGTGATAGAACTCCAAAGGGATCTCTTACTGCCTAACCTAGGCTATTGATCGGACTTATCGCTAATCCAATTAAATTAAATCGAATCCCCTAATTATAATGTAATAATAGAAGGCATGATCCGGGAAGTCTCTCAAGGAATGCAATGTGTAATTGACTAATTCAAGATTAAGAACATGGGATTTTTGAAACAAATTGTATTGTCAAATTAGAAAATGCAGAATTAAACAAGGATTAATTAGGTTGATTAAAAACGTAACCTAGCTAGACATCCATCAAAAACCGGTTTGATCAATCCTAGATTAACATAAGTTATCAAACCTTAATGCGGCAACACTACTAATTGAGTTTAATCACAATTGAAATCTCTAATTATCACTAATTTGCTCCTACTGAGTTATCACTCAGGATTCAATTAATCACATGCAATCACTAATCTTGTAATCACAAAGACTAAGCAATTAGTGATTAATCTAAAAACTGAACATTTAATTAGCATGACATAGCTTCTCTGAATTCTTACCACTGATTAAAGATTGATCAATCAACATTTTGTTTCTTACTTCAACATCCATATAAATCACAAAGATCTCCATGAACACATACAAAGATTAAAGCAAGGTAGAAATCCAAAGAAGAATAATTGCATTAAGTTTAATTCAATTAAGTACATAATCTTAAAAACAAAACCGAATTTAATCAGGAGTCTAACTTGGTTACAAGAGTTCTACTCTTCCATGGTCATGAAATCAAAGCTCCAATGGAGGAAGAAGGCCAAAGTTCAAAGAGCTCCAGAAAATATAAGAGAGAAAACAAAAGCTGCCTAAAAACTATCTAGCTAGAAATCATGAAAACGCTGCCTCTTTTAACCTAATTATAACATTAGAATTTTAGTGCACACCCAAATTACTCTTAACCTAGGTTTAAACCTCTGGATCTCAGCTTCAAATGAGCTCCGGTTTGGGCCTTATTGGGCCTGAATTGAGGGAGTTAAGCCCAATTAGGTCTTAAGAGGTCTCTAGAGTAATCAGCCAGTTTTGATAGGCCATAAGACCATATAAAAGACATAATTTGGAGAACCGACCTTCACAACAATTGAAGCCCTACGTCTAAGATTTCCAATGGAACTAGTTTCAAGTCCATAAGACACCTACAACCAAAGTTATGGTCCAAACTCTGCATGTGGGTCAGATTCCAGTGGCAGCATCTCTGCTCTGACTTTCGGGTCAAAGTTTACCCACTGAACGTCCGAAATTGCCTTGGAGGTCTGAATGAAAGTTGTAGATAATCCTCTTAGCTTTCCTACAAGGCAAGATTCATAATTTTTAGACATACAGAACTAAAGATATACCCAAAATACAGAAACAATATCAAAACCCTAATAGTGCTGAATAAAACAATTAAGCCCAACATGAACCCAAACTTATGAAATATGGCCAAGCCCACTCAATTAAGCACTAAAAAAGAATTAAGACATTAAATATGAAGGTTAATTATTGTATAAAAGCGTGATTATCAGCTATCTAGATTCATTCCAACTCAAGTTCTACTAGACATTCATATACCTAAGTTAACCATGTGATGATTTGATCAAGCATATTTAAATACCTACCTCAATGCGCTACAAATGGAGAAACTGAACCAATAGGCCGAATCTAGGGGTGAACTACCGGAAAACCCACCAATCACCACCAAGAATGGTGCAAAAACACCTTAGGCCAAGAGGGAAGAGAGAAGAGAGACAAAAAGCTTGAAACCTTTGAAAATGGAGAATGGTAGTGGCAAGTTCGTTACGAAGAAGAAAAATAGGTTTTCTCACAGACTTCCTCACGAATTTTTTCCATGAGAAAAATCCTAAAAAAATTTAAATTTTAAGTGAAACGGTGCGTTGAAGTTTCTCATTGACTTTCTCATGGATTCAGTTGTCTGTGAGAAAATTCAATATTTCTCACGGACCCTTTCTGTGAGAAAAGTGAACACATTAATAGCGATAGTTGGGACATGATTTCTCATGGACTTTCTCACGAATTTTTCTCACGAACAATCTTGTCCATGAGAAAATCTCAACAGTCACCTTCCATGAGAAAATTCGTGATAAGTGTTGAGATTTTCTCACAAAATTTTAGTCCGTGAGTAAAAAACATTTTTCTTGTAGTGGAGATGAATTTCTGGGTAGTCTAATACACATAAGAATATAGTGAATTAATGCTTAGAAACAATTTTGTTTAACCTTAGGAAAGACTAATGGATAATTTAGGATTCTTGGCTAGTTGATTGGAATTATCGCTATCCAATTAAATTAAACCAAATCCCCTTTAAAGAATGCAATACAAGCATGATCCAGGAAGTCTCTCAGGGAATGCAATGACTAGTTAACAACTTCAAGATTACTAACTGGGGATTTTTGAACACAAATTATATTGCCAAATTGTAAATTATAGAATTAAACAGGGATTAAATCAGTTGATAAAAATGTAACCTAGCTAGACATCCATCAAGAATTGGTTTAATTCATCCTAGATTGAACATGATTAATAAAGTCTTAAGGCAGCACTACTAATTAAGTTTAGTCACAACCAAAATCTCTAATTATAACTAAGTGTTTCTATTGAATTGTCATTTAGAATTTGATTTAACCACATACATCACTAATCCTTGCAGTCACACAAAATTAGTAATTAGTTGTTTAACCTAAAACCGAACATCAATTAGCACAAAGCTTCTCTAGATTCATGCAACAGATTAAAGATTAATCAATCTAAATTCTATTTCATACCTCAACATTCATAAGAACAATAGAAATCTCCATAATCCATATAAAAACCAAGGCAAGGCGGAAATCCATAGAAGAACAAAATTGTATTAAACTTGAATCAAATAAATACAGAATCTCAAAATCAAACCGAATTCAATTAGGAGTCTAGCTTGGTGATGAACATACTTTTTATATAGTAGTTAACCTTCATATTTAGTCTTTTAAACCCCTTTTGGGCTGAATTGAGTGGGCTTGGGCCATATTTCATGAGTTTGGATCAAATTCGGCCTAAATGTATTTTTCAGCAATATTGGGCATTTTATGCACTCTCTGTTTTTCAGCAATAACTTGAGTTTTAGACTTCTAATAATTTTGAATCTTACCTTGTATGAAAACTGAGAGACAGCTATACAACTTTGATTCAGAGCCCCAAGTCTAATTCGGACCTCTAGCTGGTCATATGCAGCCTGGAATCCAGAGAAGAGATGCTGTCGCAGGATCCTGACCCACATGTAGTGTTTGGACCATAACTTGAGCTGTAGGTGTCGCATGGACTTGAAACTAGTCACATTGGAAAGCTAAGCTGCAGAGCTTAAATTGTTGTGAAGACCAATTCACTGAATTGTGTCTTTTAGATGATCTTATTATTTGTCTAATTTGGCTGATGGTTCCAGAGACCTGTTGGCACTTAAATGAGCCTAACTTCTTCATTACAAGTCCAATTGAGCCCAAACCAAAGCCCAATGAAAGCTAAGGCCCATGGGAATGCATCTGCCCTAAGATCAGTTTGGATGTACATATATTTTTGGAGGTTTATATGCTCAGAAAGAGGCAGCCGAAATTCATTAGGATATTTTAAAAGATATTTTGTAGACAACTTGTTTAGTTTTCTTAGTCTCTAAGTTTTCTCTCTAGATATTTTCGTAAACTTGGTTTCTCTTGTTCATGGAGGGCTGAATACTCAAATGAAATTAGGTTTTGGCTGTTCTGATTATTAATTATGAGATTATGCTTTGATTGTTATTCATTTAGTGGTTAATCTACTTCTTTCCTTCCTCTGAAATATTCTGTTTGAATTGCTTAAATTCGGATTGGGATTTTCATGTGTTGATTGCTTAATTGCATGTGATAAAAGAGGAAATTAAAGGTTAATCAATGTTTCTAAGCTTTTGGATGGATTGTTTACCCTTGGCTAGATTCTGGACTTAGGTAAAACTGGATTTGAATGAATGCTTAATTCATTTAGTCTTAGTTGATCACAAATTCTGGTTGCTTAACCAGTGGATATCCATAGAATACTGAGAGGCTTCTTGATGTGTTCTAAGGACAAGAACTAGGTTAATAATTGAATGGATTCTCTGAAATCAAGGATGGATTAAAATCAGAATCAATTAGACTTGGATTGGTTGTTTTCCTTAAATCAGTTTACCACTTTTAATCAATTTCTGTTAATCACTTATACAAACAAAAACCCCTGTTTAATTAACTCCCTAATTGGATTCCCTAACTAGATTAATCCTTTGGTTCGACTTGGTGTTGCCTTATACTACAAGTAGCTTTGGTAAACCGACTTTAAACTTTCACTAATTTGGAGAGCCTTGGCAGCTCATCACTTGGTTACAAAACTCATCAAATCCGAGCTCCAATGGAGAAAGGAAGCAATAGAAAAATGAGTCTCTAGAATGAACAAAAGAGGTAAAGAAAACTGTCTACTAAAAACTGTTTAGTCTAGAATACCAAAAACGTCTGCCTCTTTAACCTACTTGTAACCCCCTAAATTAATTGCACACCTAGATTAACCCTAGGTTAGAATTAATCTCCTGGACCTTAGCTTTAATTGGGCCCCGAGTTAGGCTTAATTGGGCCTAGGATGAAAAAGTTAGGCCTATTTAAACAGCTCTCTGGACCCATCAGTTGACTTCAAGGGGAAATAGCACCATAAAAACTCCACATTTTGGAGAAGTGGTCTTCATAAGAGTTGAAGCTTTATGTCTTATCTATCCAATGGTACTAGGTTCAAGTTCAAACAACACACACATCCCAATTATGGCTTAATCCCTTCATATGGGTCAGGGTCCAGTGACAACATCTTTACTTTGACTTCCAAGCCAAAAATGACCTACTGGACATCAGAATTAGCTTTGGAGCTCTGAATCAAAGTTGTATAGAATTCTCTCAGCTTTCCTACAAGGTAAGATTAAAGATTATAAGATATCTAGAACTCAAGTTATGCCCGAAAAGCAAAGACAGTGTAAAGTTCCTAGTAATGCTGAAAAACACAATTAAGCCCAATTGGAAACCAACTAATGAAATGCGGCCCAAGCCCAATCAAATCTGCCCAAAAGAGGTTTAAGAGACTAAATATGAGGGTTAATTACTATATAAAAATATTGTTTATCACTAGTAATTAAGAAGATAGTTTTTTGTTAATGAAGTAGGAGTAATGAATCTAGCTATGGTGAAATCAAAAGACCTAGATATTTCTCATCCGTATTTCAACCTCTTTTATAATTATTGCATTTTAATTAATGTTCGGTATAAATTCTTGACTTTCTTGATTGTCTAGATAAAATTGGAATACACCAAATTTTAGTATTTAATAACCACAGTCTCCATGGGACGATACTCTATTTATCACTTTATTACTTGAAAACGATAACGTGCAATTGCATTAGAGTTTTACACAATATGTATTAACAGAAAGACAAGAAATTTAAAATAACACTTTGAACATAATACATATATGAGTTAAAGTTTTGAAATATTCAAAAACTGAAAAAAAATAAAATGAACTTCATATACTTTAGCAATGTGAAGAGCTTGCTCAAGATGCTAAACTTGAATCCACTTTTCCATCACAATGTCACCCATCTGAATGGAAAATATAAAGTATAAGTTCAACTAAGCAAGGATATTTCTCAGCTAAGACTCTTTAAGCTTGATGGTTCTATCTTGAGAAAAGAGAAGTTCAGTAACAGTATGGGATACATGTCTCTCTTCAAGAAAATAAAAATAAAAGGGATAAACCAAATTAATCTTGGAGCACCAACAAGAATATTCTAGAATGAATATTTCATGTATTTCAGGAAAATTGGCTTTCTCTACAGGCAACATGCAGTTGTGCTCTCAACACTTCAAATGTATTTCATTAGTCCTCAACCTACGGTTCTTTCCACATAGGTAAGAATCCAAGACTACTAGGTATGACCTTGAATGAAGGTTTCAGAAAAATATTTTGGATAATTTCTTTCTCAATATGGGCCATGTACCTCTAAAACTAGTATGTCAAAAAGAACAAAGAATATATATATATATATATACAATATTATATGATTGCATGGATGCAAATCTTTTCAACTAGAGAAGTAACCTCTCCCAGTCTATCTTCAGTATCTTGTGCTTTAAATTCTAAAATATGGAGATCAAAGTTGTTCCTTCTCAAAGTAGCCCAAAGAAGTTGTACCTAAGCATTTCCAAGTCTATTTCTCAGATCAGTAGAACTTTCAATTAAACATTGAAAATTAAATGCTACAATTTTTTCTGTGCCATATAAAAAAACCAGAAGCAATGAAGAATCCAAAGACATAAACAAGGGGAGAAAAAGATAACCTCTTCCTCCAGAGCCATAACTCGTTTCTCAGCATGCAATGAATCAGCCTGCCAGATAGATCCACATAATTATCAAATATATGTAGTTCGTGGGGAGGCATCTCTCTGATGTATAAATCTTATCTTTCCAATTATGTGACAAAACATTATGTTATATCAGAGGAAAGGAAAACCCGGAGGTTGTCTCAATCACTGAAACATAGATTAATGTAGACCTGATTATGTGTGTGAGGTGGTCTTGCAAAAAATTATTATTTAGAAAATGCAGACAACTTACTATTTTTCTCTTTTCCTTTTGTTGTAAAGGGGATGGGGGTGCTGGGACCAATCAAGAGATAGAGCAAATAGTATAATGCTTCCTACTATAACATCAACTTAAATAAAAGCATTCAAGATAGAGCTTTTCCAACGAATAACAAATCCATTGAATATCTTTTCCAGGTTGGATGCTGCTATCCTTCATCTCAGGGAGTGATCCAGATAGATAGGCCAATGCCTGCAATTAAATTGACTGCAGTTAATTCCATAGAGTTCTTAACTAAATGGTGTTCTCTGTACAAAGAAACATGCCCCAATCACAATGTAGCAGAGCAGGAGAAAAAGGCCTTTCATGTAGTGAGAAGTTCCATCCTAAGTGATTTACAATGGAAGACATTATTAGTTTCATTAACAGAATTAATAGAGAGAAGATTCAAAGTATGTTGTTTTTTCTAGTTGGAAAAATGGTAACTATATATACCTGTAAAGTGAAGGTTGTGGCTATTATTGCCAAAGCAAGAGAGAGGATAGAGGAGATTTCGGATAGAGAGACCTAGCTAAAGGAAGAGCAGTCAACTCACTTGGACGCCGCCTCCACCAAAGTTCGAAGCTTGAAGAAAATGGAGAAGGAAGCTCGGTCTCTCGGTGAAAGGAAATGGAGGAAATGAAATGGGAAAGAGAAATAAGAGAGAAGATATTTTGGAGGATTTCAACAGTATTTCAAACGGAAATTACTGTTGGAATTTGATCTAGATTAAAAAAAAAAATTGCCTTCTTTGTCTTCCAATTAGTGAAATGGGGAGATTTCGGCTTAACGGATTCCAACCGAATATTCCGTTGGAAATACCGTTGGAATCCCTTAAAAAAAAATTTAAATTCTTTTGATTAAACGGTGTGATTTGGTTAAAAAAATTCTTTTCCCAATTTTTAAAAATTTCAACGGTAATTTTTACGAAAAGTTCCAACGGTATTTTGTTTTGTTGGAAAACATATATTTTCTAAATGATGTCTTCTCCAATAGCCGATAGACCATAAACAGAAACAAGAGGCATGAGATAAAATCCATCAGTCCCATCAGATTGCGTTATGAATCAAGAGGCATGAAAGAAAACAAGAGTGAGGGTTTTAGTTGAGAACAAATACAAAGAGGAATTCAATCGGTTAATGATGATGAGCATGTGTTTATAACAAGTGGTTTGGGATTTTGTGATTTTTTTGGGCTGAAGTATCTAGTAAGGTTTCAAGCCATATTTGAAATTCAAAAAAAAGTAGATGGAAACGGCAGGGGGACATATCCTGCCGTAATGAGTCCACATCTAAAATTGATATGTATTCATAGAAACTCTATTTAGTCTTCATGCTCTTCCCCAAAACCCCTCTAACTAATCAAAGGGAAGAAGAATGAAAGTCAACTTCTGTTTGGTGAAGGGCTGAATCCAAACAAAAACACCAGACTTTGGGACAAATTTTGTATATTGAAAATTTTAGGCTAAACCAAAAATTCAACAAAACCAGCTTAACTCATTAACGTACATATAGCTTGTCCTCCTTTCATTTGGCTAGCTATTGTACGTCAGTTATTGTTTTTGTGCCACAAGTTGCAACAAAGTCGCACCCCAAAGGAATATAATACCATACAAAATTTTAAATATACAGAATCTGTGAAGATACACACATCAATGGTTTAGGTGCAAAGTACTATAAAAGATTGAACTCTCACACATGAAATAAAAGAGAAGATGTTTATTTATATTACCCCAACACTCATGAGCTTTGGGTCAAGTTGTGACGGGCAATTTTGAAGACTTTCGTTATTAGATACTGTTATTTGGTGTCTTGAATTTAAGTGGGAGGTGCATGAAGCACCATTGACCTTCACACATGATAACAAATACCATGGCTCATGATTTACATGGAGACAAATTTAGTTCGCTTAGTTTGTCGAAGTTGATCTACCAGCCACTTCATTTACTATGGATTAAAGTTGTCATACGGTGGTGCAAGTCTTTGCTAACTACTTGCCCAAAATAGTCAGGGCATGGAGTAAATGAAGTTAGAAAATTATGCGCATTGTGCAGCTTTACACCGTCGCCTATGGAGTAGAATAGCAAACGAAGGACGTGAATTTGAGAAGCCATTTAATGCAAGAAGTGCAGATTCCTATAAATACCAGCCCCTTCGCAAGCTATCTGCAGCAAGCAAAATCTGAGTGAAGCACTTTGGTTAAATACTAGGCATTGTAGTAGTGCTTTGGGTTAAAAGTATTACACTTCTTGTATTGAGTACAGAGTGTATACACCGGTGAGAAATATTATGAGATATTTGGGGTATATGAAATGTGAGTTCTTTGTATATTCCAGCCCCCTTTGTGTATTATTTCTGTTATAGTGAAATCTCTTTGTCATTTTTACCCGTGGACATATGCCTTAAGCCAAATGACTTCCTTATGTCCCCTAATTTATTATTTGTGTCACTTTAATATATTCAGTTGCACCATGCACAATATATACCTATATGATCATACTGTATTCTAGAAGATTCAATGTATCAGGACATTAACTTCAAGGGAAGCTTTTCTAAAGTTGAGAGTATTTTAAAAACACTGGAATTCGAAATGTTTAATGGAAAAAATTGGTAGTATGAATTAAGGCAAAGAAGACCTTACAATTTGTCGATTTTATTTAGTTTTCATCAATGTTAAATTGTCATAAATGTAGTGGAGCTTTATATATAAATAAAATCCAATAATGCCCATTTAAAAGTGGGCTTCAGGATTAGGAGTTATATAAATATGCTCCCTTGTTCCTAATTTGTGAAGAGAAAGCAAGAAGACAGAGGAAAAAGAAAGCTTGAAAACGATTTTATGCACATCCTGCCACTTATTGCTGAAGTGCTCTAGGGGACTTCTTTAACTTCATCGCAAGGTAGCAATGATACGTCGAACTAACTTAGACTAATCTTGTATCTAATTGGTTGGTACAGAACCAATGACTACTTGAACGACTTTGGAGAATGTGGAGTAGAACACAAGGATTCTCTAGGAGTTTGATACTTTTATTTGGTGCACCTAAAATTCTCAAAGTTAGACCAAATCTGGTCAAAGGGTGCTTGTTAAAATATATCTCACTTTGATTATCTTAGGCATTAGTTAGTTTATGTTTATTCTGTGGCAGAGTCCTTGCCAAATTATTATTTATGTGGATTGTGGACAAGCTCTAGAATCGTGTACTTCTTTGGCTTTTTGCTTTTTTGGCTGAAAGTGAAATTCCTTATATTTTCTACCGAGCATTGTATACACATTCTAATTTTTTCCATCAACCAGGCCTCAAAGTATTGTAACCACAAAGTCGGGCTGCGCTTGACAGTAAATTTTTTTTCTTGCCACAAGAAAATGTATCTAAGAATCAAAATTCTCTTAACTAGGTCATCTTTAGAGGGAAGAAAATTTCTTTCTAAGTGGAATAAAAAAAAAAAAAAAGAAATATTAGGCCAACAAGGGGCATGCATTTACTCATCTTTCCGAATCTAAAAGTTTGATGTTCTTTCTCCACAAGGGGCCTTCTCCATTGGCTATTGTTCAAAACCATAAAAATTTACCAAATGATCTATGGTTAAGTGGTACTAAGGTTATTTTCAGGATTTGTGGGTTATGTGTTTGAATCCAAAGTCTAAACCAAAGAACCAAAAAAATAAATCAAATGCAAGACATCCCTCCTAAAAATACCTCATCCAAATTAGGGTTATCAAAATAGGCCATTTTAGGCCCTAAAAATATTGGCCTAGCTAAAATCGGGCCTATTGGACCTAGTTTGAACCAGATCAGCCTTAAGTAGTTTGCAAGGTCGAACATGGTCAACTCGAATGTATTTCCTTTTTTTTAAAAAAATAAAAATACTTAAAATTTTAAAAATACACATAACACCTTAAAACAAATATTGTCTTACATTAATAATCAAATTAATCAACAATTAAATAACGTTTTAGCAATCTTTAAACTATAGAAGCCAAAACTAGTTTGTGGCAAAGTCTAACTGTATTTCATTGATGTAATTGTTTAAATACAAGTATAAAATAGAATTTATAAATAATATTCTGTAATTTAAATTTAAACCTATACAATAACTATAACAAATTAACAATTTGAGAAATATTTTCTAGTAGCTGCTACTACTTGAATATTTGAAATTCAAGTGTTGGTAACTACAACAATATATAAAGTAGATTTTAGATATCTAATATTAATATCATACTTATTGTTAATTTATTATTATCATAAAAATATATTTTACAAAAGAAAATCATTATATGACAAGCCTATGTAACAATTTTTTCTTAATTTTAATGGTAAGGGTATTCTCGAGCCATTTTTTGCACACATCAAAACTAAGTCCCTCTCTAGGTGTGCCTTCCAAATTGGTATGGTGCATCCCGGAAAAAAGTTCCTTTGTGTGCTAGCTTCAATATTCATATCTTGACTAACTTGGATAAACCTATTGTATTTTATCATGAGATCAAATTATTGTAATTGCCTATCTAACAATTTAATTTAAGTTACCAAAACAAAACAATTTTATTTAAAAAACAATTAAAAAGTGCATAGGGCCAGACTAGTCCAACATTTTGTCCACCTCAAGAAATTGGGCCTGGCCTGCATGCCAAAGTGGTCTATATCAATGGAAANGCATAGGGCTAGACTAGTCCAACATTTTGTCCACCTCAAGAAATTGGGCCTGGCCTGCATGCCAAAGTGGTCTATATCAATGGAAAAGCAAAAAGAAACCCAGCTCAAAAAAGAATTATGATAATTGCCCAGAAGAGAGAGTAGATAAGACTGTAGATTAAGAGATAAACCTCACAACTAGTGGACATGAGCTTTTAAATGAAATATTTTCCTACGATCTGATATGTGGCAAGTTCAGTAACTGCTCTCAGTCTTTGACATTAAACTTCTTCGTGGACAATGATACCCATATCATTATAATTAAATAGAAGTTTATTTAGCTTGATATGAGGTCAAACAACCTGGTACAATTACAAACTATTAACTTACAGTTTATGTCAACTAAACCAACTATGTCAAAAGCTTAAATTCTTAGGTGAAAGCTTAATATTTGAGAGTGCATGCTCCCATTTTATTACTAACTAGTACATCTTATGTGAAAGATGACATTTTTGAACCATAATATTGCTACTGCGGTGGCCACAGTGACTACAGTTTCTTGAAATTACAAGTATGAAATTACTTATTTTGTTTTACTCCACTTTCTTTGCTGGAAGTGATGTTGGTTAAGGATCCGTTACCATGGCCCTCTGTATAACCCATGTTATTGATGAGACCAGTGACGCTTTCGGTTCCGGTGTTGCAGAACGACCCAGCAGGCAAGTTTAGCGCTGGAGCTTTGCCCTGAGGAAGACCAGTTGCACTGTGACTAGGCATGGCTTGTCGTTCTTCTTTGGTGCAAGATATGAAGGATCCGTTATCATGGCCCTGTGTACGACCCACGTGATTTATGATGCCTTTGATGTTTCGAGTGCCGCTGTTGCCATATGACCCACCAGGCAAGGCCTGTGTTGGGGCATTGGTTTGAGGGCTAACATCACTGGAATGGGAATTGAGAAAGGAACATGAACTCAGAATCCCATTTAGATCCCCGCTGCAAATGAAGGACCCATTGTTCTGGCCCTGGGTGTGACCCACGTTATTTATTAAACCGTTGAGGTTTTGTGNCATATGACCCACCAGGCAAGGCCTGTGTTGGGGCATTGGTTTGAGGGCTAACATCACTGGGATGGGAATTGAGAAAGGAACATGAACTCAGAATCCCATTTAGATCCCCGCTGCAAATGAAGGACCCATTGTTCTGGCCCTGGGTGTGACTCACGTTATTTATTAAACCGTTGAGGTTTTGTGTGCCCGTGTTCTGAAATGAGCCAGGTGACGTGCCCTGCGTTGGGGGGTTGCCCTGAGGATGAACAGAAATGGAATTGGGATTATTGTGTTGGGGTTTTGTTTCAGGAGGAAAAAGGCTAGCTACGTCTGGGATTGAACGCGAAGGACGTTCCATTTTCAACTATACGTATAAGCTAGGCCTAGTATTTGTTTTCCATCTTTGCTTGTTATGGTGCTTTTTGAGAAATATAGCATCCATTTATATAGAAAATCTTGCATGCATGGGCAACATACTGGAATGGTATAGCTTGAAGGCAACGCTACTGTTCCAAAGAAGACTTATAAATAATGTTTCACCTTTTTCCTTAGCCCAATAACAGAGTTTATCTATTTCCAAGCAACGGGGCATGTGATTCAACCATCAGGAGATTACTATGCAAGAATCATTTGATTCATGCATAAAAGTCGAGTATATATGTATAAATATACACTAATATACACAACATACATCCAGCACAACTAGTTCATGGGATCTTGTATAAGGCTTAAGTTTCAAGGGCTAATCCCCAACTAAAAAATCAGCTTTTTTAATTTAATAGCCAAAAAAAAAATTATACATAGTACAGGAGATGATTTGCCTATTTGTAATACACACCATCTAACGTGGACCAGGTCACATGTGATTTCATGGATTATGCCGAGCATAATAAGGCTCAAAAGAAAAGAGCATAACTTTCAACTCGATTGGAGTTACGGGGCCCATGACCTCATGTTTCGAAGCTCATTCAAAGGCTATTTTTGGGCCCAAAATATTTCGAAAACGTTTGTTTCGAGCTGTTTTGTAATTTGCTGATTTTCTTTTGATGTTTAGGGTTTCTTTTCGTATTTAAGCTTTGTGTTTCTTTGGTAGCCATATTCAGTAATATTATTCAGTTTTCTTTGGAGATTATACAGTTTGTGTTTAAGGTTTCTTTTGATTGTTTTCTCGTTGCGTCACCATCATCTTCTCTGAAACTATTATCACATCATGAATACGTTCAATAGAAAGTTTTCAACTTCCTAAACTTAATGATTGATCCTATTTTCAACTTCCTCAGCTTATTTGTTACAACTTTTCCAATATTACAATACTTCTGAAACTTATAATGAGATTTCAGCCCAAGGCATGGATGTTTGAATATCTAATACTCAACTATTGAAGTGTTCTTTTGATTAGTTCTTCTGTGGTCATTTGAATTTGAACATTATATTGTACTAACATGTTACATACGCATTAATGACTTGCATTTGTTAGAGCCATTACATTTTGACTTCATCAAATTTTGTTTGGTTTTTATCCTTCTCTTATTTGATTGAGTACTTACTGATTAATTCTTGTTGTAATTCAATCAATAAGACACTACAAGAAAATAGGTGTTTTTCTCATGGACAAAATCCATGAGAAAACGCCCGAAAATCTGTGAGAAACATGTTTCTCACAGACTTTCTCATGAATTTTGGGGCGTGAGAAAAACCCGTGTGACAAACTGAATTTCTCATAGAATTTCTCACGGACTTACAATAGGCGTGCAAAATATTGGAAAAAAATTTCTCACAGATTTTTGTCCATGAGAATTTCCTCAAGGCTTTTTTTTTTCCTGCTAATTTTTATATCAATACTAAAGAAATTACAAATAAGGAAAACAAAATTTCAAAGAAAAGTTAACAAAAAGTTATATGTTATCACATTTAAATAAACTTTACAGAGTTTGATCTTAAACTTTACACATCTTACAATCCAAAACAGAAACTAACTCAAGCAATGATTACTATAAGAAACTAACTCCAAATTAATAAAATTCCTCAACCCTAGACTTAGAACAAAACAGAAAAATCCCAACAAAAGAAACAAATGCAGAGGCAATTCTCCAACTATTCTGCAATATAATTGATTTTTTCTAGAATTTGGTACAGAGTTGGCATAATTGCCTTCAACACAGGCTATAATGATATGCTCCTGGTGCCTTTTCCCCAGCTTCTCAATTGCTCAGCTTCTCCTTGGGCAAGTGTCTACTCAGCACTACATATGAGCAACTGAGAATGATCCACAAAAGCAAAAGTCAAGAAAGGACAAACAATTCAAACCTAAACAAACATTGAATACTTAGGGTGTGTTTGGATGGGGTATTTGTAAAGTGTATTTGAAATGCTAATTTTGAATTACACTATTTGTGTAATTTTTTAAGGTATTTTTATAGTGACGTTCAAAATCTCAATATAGTGTATTTCAAATTTACTAAAAATATAGTGAATTTCAAATTCATTTTTTTCTCCCTGAGCCACTGATACCCCTCCCCTTCCCTTGAGCCTCTAAAACTCCTATACGGTTATGGTGTGAATGTGTAGCTGAGCTATGGTGAATGTGTGGGTGAGCTGGTTGTGTTTCCTGCTCCATTCCCTTCCATTTCAAGACTCTTATGCGGTTATGCCACCCATTCCCACTGCCTACCATGCCGTTTTCTCTATTTCAATGTCAAAGTCCTTGCAACTCCTTACTTGCACACTCCTCTGCACATCACCTTTCTTCCTACTATCTCCTCTCCGTCTCTGCAAGACGCAATGGATGGGCCCACCACAGAGATGGAGCCGCCGCCCGCCTCTACCAAAAGCTATTGGCGGTGGAGCAAGAAAGATTTTTTCCCTGAGGAATCGTTTAAGAGCTGCAAATCATACCGAAATATGTTGTCACATACTTGTCTTCGGCTCCGGGAACGCCTTCTCTTAATTGCACTGCATTGCACGTCCATGTTTTGTGATTGATTTTTTTCTTATATTTTTCATTGACTAATTAAAAAATGTGATTTGAAGGGGCATTGTAATGTCTATCAATAGTTTTGAATATTGTTGTTAAATTACTCTTTTTATAATAGAGTGTATCCGAACAAGGTATTTTATAAATACATGTATTTGAAATGTTGCATTTCAATTACATGTATTTGAAATACACAATAATTTGTCAAATACCCCATCCAAACACAACCTTAATTAATAGTAACCCTCTTTTCAATGAGATTGATATCTATAAGTAACTCATCTAGTAAAAATAAGGTATTACAATAAATCCCAGAATAGTAAGATGAAAAAAGTAATTTACATATCAGCAACTGAAGTAAAATAAACGAAAAAAAAAGCAATAATTAAGTCCCACGTGCTCTTTATTTCCAGCAATCACAAACAAATACCCCAACTAAATTTATCCAAAACCAATTTCAACAAATCCAATTAATGCTTAGTAATTCGGATGTGAGAGAATCAACAAATGTTCTTTCAAAACAACTCAAAACTCAATCCATCATCGTATTAAAAACATTCCACCAACAACATATCCTAAAATTACACTCAAATTCATCCAAAAACACAAACAAATTCACATTTAACTCAAAAGAAATATTGTAAAGCTGAAACGAAGGGATTTCAGTTTACTTCATCTCCAAAGCAAGTAAAAAACGCTTCCCAACCATTATCCTCCACTTGCCGCCATTGGAATAACCTCAAATGCCACCAGGAAATGGAATCGTAGAGGATGAAAGAGAGAATCGTAAAGGGAAGAGAGGAAAAAATNACTCAAAAGAAATATTGTAAAGCTGAAACGAAGGGATTTCAGTTTACCTCATCTCCAAAGCAAGTAAAAAACGCTTCCCAACCATTATCCTCCACTTGCCGCCATTGGAATAACCTCAAATGCCACCAGGAAATGGAATCGCAGAGGATGAAAGAGATAATCGTAAAGGGAAGAGAGTAAAAAATGAGAAAATTGAAATGGGCTGGCTCTCGAAGTTGGGAAAGAAAAACTCAATTTTCTCATAAAATTTCTCACAAAAAAATTTAATGAAAAATCTCGAAAACTCTAATTTTAACTTTAGTGAAACAGTGCGTTCCATTTTTCGCGTGAATTTCTTATAAAATTTCTCATCGAAAATTTTTCCATGAGAAAATCCTTGAGAAAATTGAATTTCTAATGAAATTTTCTCATAGAATTTCTCACAGAAAAATTTTCCATGAGAAATTCCCTTGAAAAAAATTTGCGTAAGAAAATTCCATCAAAAATTCAACTTTTTCACAGAATTTTCTCACAAAAAAAAAAATTATAGAGAAATTCCTGTTGAATGTAAATCCACGAGTCATCATTGGCGATCAATGAATTATGGAAGTTGCTAATCATCATCAAGTAATGTCAGCATAATTAACAAAGTTAATAATTGGATAATTGGACAAAATTAATTCAATTGAAAAACTAGAATAGGTAATATTGGTAATGATAATCAAGGTCTGGATGACTATTTTTTTAAAAAAAAAAATTGAAGAGACAAGCTATAATTAAACGTACATGTAATTTGAAAATATTATATAAATTTAAGAAAGTGCCAAGAGTTAAAAATTATACTTGAACTTAGTTTTATTTTAACATAAACATGTAATTTCAAGATATTTTTTTTAGTTACATATGACAAGGAGATTTGAACATATGATCTCCTAAACCTCTCACTACTAGATCATACCTAGTGGCTTAATTTCAAGATATTTATGATTTGCTTCCAAGTAAAATGATACAATTAAACATTTTCTTTTAGGAAATACAATTAATCTCTACACGAGTAACTAAACTTTAATATGTTGTTGACTTGAAGGTACCTTCCAATAATTATTAAATATAAATAATGATTTCATATACTAGTAAATAATGAATTTTTCAATTGAGATTAATCTTAACATCGATAAATCCTCTAATTGAGATTAATCCAATTGAACTTGCAATTAAATTATGGGTAATTTCAATTTAGATCAATTTTCTAAAAGCCGATTTGTGAAATAGCACATATTATTAACCCTTTAGCTATGAGTGAAATGTAATGAATCTAAGTGTTATGTTCTTAAGTGAAATCTAATTAATCTAAGTCTTATGTTCATAAGTATGTGAAATCTCTTCTAAAAAAAGTCATGTGAAATTTGATGTGTAAGTGGTATTTTTTCTAATTAATGTAGGTGTTATTTTTCTTGTACCCAATATTAATAAATTTTCCTTAAAAGAAAAAAGTAATGTGTAAACTGTGGTGGATGTACAATTAAAGAAAATACCAAGGCTTCAAACAAAAATTTCAATCTATTTCTACTTGCTATACTTTAACCGGTTGAAGTTAACTAAGGGAGGTGCGACGTTAGCTTGGTAAGCTTACCATATCCAATACATCGGTAAGGTATAATGAACCTCGAATCTCATTCCTTCCTGGCCACTTGGCTATGCCCAAGTGTCTATTTGATAAGGAATATTATTAATGAGAATATTTAACATAGTCTTAGAAAGATTTATTTTTAAAATTTTTGTATGCATAAGAATATAATATGAAATACGGAATTGTTATTTTTACAGTCTAGTTTTAATGACACATATCTTTTAATATTTAAATATGATATAGACTAAATTACCCTCATTCAAAAGTAGAAAGTTTTTAAAATTTGACTCATCATAATATTCTTTCTAACTCTTATTAATTATAGTTTCAGTTTTTAATTAGAAAGAGAATATATGATTAGTCAATTTCAAAAAATTTCTATTTTTAAATGAGGGTAATTTAGTCTATATATATATTTAAACATTAAAGGGAGTGTAATATTAACAAATTAAGGTGTAAAAATATCAACTCCCTATAAAATATTTATTTAAATCAAAAAATGTTGAATCTTGATAAAATCTGTCAGAAGTTTCCCTTATTAATGAGTTATTATTTGCCCACTTGGCTATAGTCTTTCCTTGTCCTTTGAAATGCATTCAATTTGAGTGGTGAGGGAATTCATGCTAATGACAACTTTCAAAAAGATTTCAAGACAATCCCTTTTTGCAAGTGAACGCTTTCTTTATTCACATTCCTGGGTCATTTTCAGCAAATGTCTGGTTATAGTGCTTTCTTTTCTGTTTTAATCCTATGTAAAACACAGATTTTTCCCTTATCAATGAGTTATTATTCGAATTTCATTGCTTCCTGGTCACTTGGATATGGTCTTTCCTTGTGCTTTCAAACCCAATCGATTTGTGTAGTAAGGCAATTTGTTCCGTGCATCAATTTTTTATGTGAGATATAATTGCCCTTCATTATTTCTTTTTATGATATGATTTTGTGTCCACATACATCAATTTTGTTTAATATCCGGAATTAGAAGAATATGATACGACTAGTGAAAGGATTATCGAATACTGTGAAAAGCCACCTGCTTTGAAAAAGATAAATTTATGCATTGTCCCCCCTCATCTACAGAAGATTTCAAGAGAGAATCTCTTTTTGCAAGTGATCGTTTTCTTTTTGCAATGTCTGGTTGTAGTCCTGTCTTTTCCTTTTTGCAAGTGAAGAAAAACCAAAATGCACTCAAGAACTTTCTTCTTTTTACTTGTGTGACATTTTCTTCTTTGGATAAAAGAAGAATCTTGACAGGCCATAGCTCCCTAGAAATCAAAATTGTCAACCCAGAGTAGTGTAAAATCATGACAACCATAGCAGTCCAAGCAACCTACTATAATTCACCAAGAATTCTCCTTCCCCACTACAAATGGAAAAGGTACTAGCTCGCGAATTTCAAAAATCCAAAATTGGAAATAGCACAGCCACTTTTAGAGACATAACCATCATATCTCCCTTCAAAAAAGAGACCAGTAGACGAAAAGGTAAAACTAAGAGTAAAACCCTTCTTTTGTCAATAAAAAAATATAGGCATAGACAATTTAGCCTCTCAAAGATTTTTAGTACCACTTCAATATGTAATTCCTCTATTTAGTTTCCCTTAAAGTGTGTTTGGGAGTTTGAAGTGAGAGGAAAGGAAATGAGAGGAGAGGACTGAAGTTTTCCTCTCCCTTGTTTGAGAAATTTAATTTAAAAAATGAAAGGAAACTGATGGGTAAGTTGCAATCCCTGCACTTCTTTTTTTGTTCCATTTCTGTGTTGCTCTAAATTGGAGAGTTTGAAGAGGAAAACTGCTACAATGATTATTATACCCCTTTTTTAAAAAAAAAAAATCTTACCCACATATTACATAAAGCCCCGGTGGGTTTCTTTCTATTTAATGGTTCTTTTGTCAGCCATGACTAAATACAGAAGAAACTTGATTCTGAAAATCATTAGATAATGGCTGAGAGGTTTCTTTCTATTTAATGGTTGTTATTTCAACCATGACTCACTGCTGAAACCTCTATCTGAAAGCTATTTGATCATTTATTACATTTGGCTTTGAAGTTAATTATATATGGTGGATGATGTTTATGTAAATAAATTATCAAATTGTTCTTCAATTGCATCTCTTAAGTATGCTAGCATGTGCAATTTATTAAGGAATCATGATGGAGGTTATGAGAGGGACATTGTCCCGTATTTATAGAATTTAATGAACATACTCAATAAACAATGCACTTTGAAATTCTAAGTTGTCCTTAAAATATTGGTTTGATGCTGTTTGCTTCCTATTCCCTTTCTTCCCCGTTGCATAATTGAATGAGACCTGATTGGGAATATTGAAATATCAACATGAATGCTTTGATGCCAGGTTAGGTATAATAAAAAATCTGAGTCTCAGGCTAGTTTATTGTGCTGAATAACAGCTGCATTTTCAGTTAGTGAAAATTCTTTGCTTCTTTAAATTCTCGTTTTCACCACCGTTTTTTTTTTTTTATTAACTTATTATGTATTTATCTATCTATCTATCTATCTGTATATTTCAAATTGAGATACATCGAACAAGTTAAGTCACCCTAATAACTTGAGGTTCCTAAATCAGTTAAGAGAATTGATAGTAGTCTAAGTGGCCCATTTAACAAGGTTTGTACACTATTTACGTATTACAAAGTATAATAGAAAGTATGACATGATAATTTGATAAGCTACTCTGAAATCTGAATTACCCTATCATTTCTTCTATTGAATAAATTTATTGATTGGGGTGAAAGAAAGTTGTTTTAGTCAAAACTCAAAAGTTTGACCATTAGGAAACAAATGGAACCTGAGTCAAGCCGCCCTTCTCAAGTTGCTTGCTATTGGTTTATGGATAAGATGGCTTATCAACAATCCCAATTGAAAAATAGGATAAATAGAAGATCATTATTCATCTTAGTTGCCCGACTTAGGATTAAACTTCCTTGGTATAGAGAAGTTATCTTGTTAGTGCCCATATCATTTAAGTTCAAGGAAGAAACAAGGGTGTATAGGCGATGGGAACTCGATAGGACACTGTGAGTATTGGTGTAGTAACCACCTCTTGAAATTCAAAATTATATAATCTGTTAAGAGGTTATAACTAATAGATTAGTTTTGACTTATTCAAATGTATAGCAAGCTTATCACTATCTTGTATAGCAAGCTTATCATTATCCTTTGTAAACCCTAATTATATTGTGTATATATACTACACAAACTCAATGAGAAGAATACAACTTATTTCCAAACTCTTATACGTTTAAATGGTATCAGAGCTCTTCTAGCCTAACACCTCCTAAACCGATCCAAAACTCATGGCTTCCAACAGTTCCACCAACACCATGAATGATACCAACAACACCTCAACTCCCTATGACCCTAAGCACCTTGTCCAAATCAACACCATCACTCAATTACCCATCAAGCTAACCGGCACCAATTATCCTGCCTGGCACAAACAGTTTCGATCCCTTCTAATTGGTCATGACTTGGTTGGCTATGTTACCGGTGCCCAGCCTTGCCCCTCACCTCTTCTTGAAGGTGATGTTGCTGACGAAGGACCCAGCATATCACTACTGGGTCCGGCAAGATCAGCTGTTCTACCTCGCCATTTTGAGTTCATGTGAAGCTGATGCACATAGCATCATGTCTTCTGCAGAGACCTTCGCTGAAGCATGGATAAAGCTTCAGAAGGCTTATGCCAATCGGTCTTGCTCTTGTGTCATGTCTCTCAAGGAGCGTCTCACCTCACATACCAAAGGCACCTCCTCTGTCACTGATTACCTAAATACTCTCAAAGGTATTTCCAATGAACTCTCTTTAATTGGTTATCCCCTGGATGACATTGACCTTGTTATATATGCTCTTAGTGGCCTTGGTCCTTCTTTTCGAGAGATATCCACCTCTCTTCACACCCGTGACACACCTATTACTTTTGATGACTTGTTTGACAAACTTGTCGATCATGAACTCTCTCTTCAAAGAGAGGAACGTCTCCATGGCAGTGCTGCTCCAGTCACAGCCAACTTTACCAAACGCAACAATGCCTATACCTACCATAAAACCCGCACACAGTCTTTCTACAACCCCCAACACCACACACAATCTTCCTCCAATCCCCAAAACCATTGCCCATCCAACACTACCCATACTCCTCTTATTTGTCAATATTATGACAAACGTGGGCACAGTGCCAAGGAGTGCTACAAGCTTCATGGTTATCCCCCCAAACCAACTGCACCCGTTGCTCATATGGCTTACACTGCTCAGTCTTCGTCCAACACTCCTTGGCTCATGGACTCCGGTGCCTCTCACCATGTGACCAATGACTTCACCAATCTCACTCTTCAGTCTGAATATGGAGGTACTGATCAGCTCACTGTTGCTGATGGTTCAGGTTTGCCAATTTCTCACACAGGTTCCATTACTTTAAACACCACCTCTACTCCTTTACAACTTTCCAATATTTTATATATCCCTTCCATCAACCAAAATCTTTTATCTGTTTCTCAATTGTGCAAACATAACCAAGTATCTGTTGAATTTTTTCCTTCTCATTTTAAGGTCAAAGCACTCAGCACGGGGGCGACTCTTCTGCAAGGGCTGAATGAAGACAATGTCTACAAGCTTTCATCCCACACTTCCTCACCATCACATGCATATCATGTCACTATCAAACCTACCATGGCTATTTGGCACTCACGGCTTGGCCATCCAGCACCTAGGATTTTATCTTATGTCATTTCTTCTAGTAATTTACCTGTTCCTAGTTTAAAACCTGTCTCTTGTATTTCTTGCCTTTGCAATAAAAGCCATAAATTGCCATTTTCCTTGTCCACAGTTACTAGCACTCACCCTTGATATGTGCTTTTTATGTCGTTAAGTTCCATGTTTTATCAATGGATTCTTACTTAGATTCGAGCACAATTTGCTTTAAACATGGTACTTAACCTCAATATTTGTGTTATCAGGTTTTTGACACTGTTTCTATATTTTGGGTATATGTTTAGTTCTGGATGTCTAAAAATGGTGAATTTTACCTTGTAGGAAAGCTAAGAGGATTATCTACAACTTTCATTCAGACCTCCAAGGCTAATTCGGACATTCAATGGGTCAAATTTAACCCAAAAATCAGAATTGATGTCCTGGAATCGGGTTTGGACCTTTATGAAGAGATTTGGGCATAACTTACTCATCTTAAGTCCAAATTAAGTGATTTCGGTGGCTAATTAATCCTAAGAGGCAAAGGAATCAAAAGCAATTGAAGTCTATACAAGGGACACGGCCTAGACACGGCCGTGTCCATGCCCGTGTTTGAGGTCCAGAGAGCATCTTAAGAACACGCCCAGCCACCATAAGTGAACACAGCCATGTTCGAGCTTCTGAAAGGTGAAACCCTAGATTTAGAATTGTATTTATATGCATCTAAGAGGGGAAATAAGAGAGCTCCGTCTTTTGGACATCAAGAGGCACGATTCAGAGCCAGAGGCGGCAGCCCAACCCGAAGGGGTTGAAGAAGAGCAAGATAGAAGATCAACCCATTGAAAGAATTCATGAGAATGAGTTTTTCTGATTCTATCTTGTCTTCCATTTCTCTGTTTTTCTGGTTTAAATATGTGTAGTTAAACTTTCTTAGTTAGGGATTGATGTAGTTCGGATTTTGATGAAGCTTTGCTGTTGATTAATGTTATTTTGATTCAAATCTATTTGTTGGAGTAGATTTTACTGTTCTTAATGCTTTTGAATGCTTGGCCATCATTTGAATGATTTATTGACTCATGTTGATGCTAGGGATAGTAAGATGTGGGTGTGCTCTTGTAATCTCTACCATAAATCAAGTTAATCTAGGATAGATAACTTAGTTTATGTGGTCTAATTAATTTTCTAGAGCTTAATCACTTAGACAAGTTAATTGTACCAAGGAATTGGGCAATTTATTGGGATAGGGAGGATTGTTTCACCAAGGGATTGGGATCAATCACATTAGGGAAATTGGCCAACAATAAAAGATTTGTAATTAGAATAACTTATTCTTCAGTAATTCAAAGGTTATTTTGTCTATGAAGTAACCGGAGTCAAATTCGAGTGAAATCAACCTCTAACCTTCTTTTGTTCATTGTTAATTTCTTAGTTTAATTATCATTAAATTGTTCTTGCTTTATTTTCTAGCTTTAGTTAATCAACCTTTCTCAAACCATTGATCTTTCCAAATAGAATCTTTATTGGTGAAATTGGTAGTTGCTAGCCTTAATCCTCGTGGGAACGATACTCTACTCATCATTATATTACTTGTGTGGCCCTGTACACTTGCCGGTATAAAAATTCACATCAACCCTCTTGATGTTGTGTATGCCGATGTATGGGGTTCAACACATGTGTCTTCCATTGACAATTTTCGCTTCTATATTATCTTTGTTGATCATTACTCGAAATATATTTGGCTATATCCTTTAAAACACAAATCTGATGTGTCTACCATTTTTCCTATCTTTAAGAACCTTGTCGAAAATAAATTCAACACCAAAATTAAAACATTCTATACTAATAATGGTGGCGAATTTATTGCTCTTCGTTCCTATCTTGCCTCTCATGGTATTTCACATCACACTACCCCTCCACATACTCCTGAACATAACGGAGTCTCTGAACGTCGTCATCGCCACTTAGTTAAAACAGCTAGGTGTCTTCTCTATCAAGCCTCCCTACCCTCAAATTTCTGGTCTTATGCTCTTCAAACAGCTGCCTACTTAATAAATCGTATGCCTACTCCTCTCCTAAGCATGTCCACACCGCATGCAACCCTCTTTGGTTCGCCTCCTAATTACTCTAAGTTGCGCACGTTTGGATGCTTATGTTTTCCATGGCTTAAACCTTACTCAAAATCCAAACTAGACCAACGCTCATCCCCTTGCATTTTCCTTGGCTACTCTTCTTTCCAAAGTGCCTATCTCTGCTTCAATCCCCTCATCAATTGTATCGGTCCCAGTAGGCATGTTGAATTCTTAGAAAATATTTTTCCCTATCCTCACTTTCACTCTCCGATCTCTCCCTCTTCATCCATTCCCACAGATTTCCTTGCTGCCCTTGATTCTCCTCCGAGCACTAGTATCTCTCCACATTCCAACACCTCTCTCATTCCGCCACATAAGTCTTCTCACTCATAGCCACCTTCCCCTACAGATGCTTCATTCATCTCTGCAGAAACGAGTCCGCTTGCTATCCTTGCTGCCCCCTCAGGTAATATCCCTCTTTCTACCTCAATTCACCCCATGGTTACTCGGTCCAAGAATGGTATATCTAAACCGAAAAAGGCTTTTACTGCTCTCAAGTATCCTTTACCATGTCCAGTTGAACCTACATGTGTGTCTCAGGCTCTCAAATCTCCAAAATGGAAGTAAGCCATGTCCGATGAATTTAATGCCCTCCTTAAAAATGGCACTTGGGATCTTGTTCCACCTCACTCCTCTTACAACATTGTTGGCAATAAATGGATCTTTCGCCTCAAGAGACATCCAAATGGCAGCATTGAACGGTATAAGGCACGGCTGGTTGCCAAGGGGTTTCACCAATGCCTTGGACTTGACTTTCACAACACATTCAGTCCAGTAGTCCGGCCTCAAACCATTAAAATTGTTATTTGTCTTGCTGTCTCTCATGGCTGGCGCATGTGTCAAATGGATGTCAATAATGCCTTCTTACATGGCAATCTCACTGAAGATGTTTACATGGCTCAACCTCCTGGCTTTAAGCACCCCACACATCCCAACCATGTATGCAAATTGCACAAGGCACTCTATGGCCTCAAACAGGCCCCTCGTGCATGGTATGAGACTTAAAGTCCTTTCTATTGGGCTTCGACTTCACCAATTCCAAGTGTGACACATCTCTCTTTGTGTACAAGAAAGGTAACACCATTGCCTACTTTCTTGTTTATGTTGATGACTTACTGTTAATAGGCAATAACCCCATGTTCCTCAAGACATTCCAGCAAGCTCTTTCTCAGAAGTTTTCACTCAAAGACCTTGGCTGTCCTAATTACTTTCTTGGTGTTGAAATAATTCTCACTGCTAATGGACTCTTTCTTACACAACACACGTATGTCCGTGACTTGTTGGATAAGGCCTTCATGCAAGGTGCACGTCTCGTCAACACCCCCATGGCAATTAACTGCTCACTTGTTACCCTGGCCGATGGTTCCTCTTGTGATACTAAGCAATACCGCTGCCTTGTTGGTTCCTTACAATACCTTGCTCTCACTCGTCCTGACATTAGCTTCTCTGTCAACAAACTTGCTCAGCATATGCAAGTGCCTCAAGATCACCATTTTCAAGCACTAAAACGTGTCCTTCACTATTTAAAAACTACACTTGACCATGGTATTCACTTGAAGAAGGACTCCTCATTTCCTCTCATTGCTTACTGTGATGCGGATTGGGTAGGTGATCATGTTGACAAAAAATCCATTGGGGCTTACATTGCTTATCTTGGATCCAACCCAGTGTCTTGGGCTACTCACAAGCAATCCTCTATTGCTAGGTCTTCGACAAAGGCTGAATATTGAACCATTGCCTCCACCTCTACTGAATTACTATGGCTCCAACAACTGTTAAAGGAAATGGGCCTTGCCTTGCACGGTCCCCTCACATTTTCTCAGACAATATTGGTGCCACCTATCTCTGTGCCAACCCTGTCTTTCATTCTCGAATGAAACATCTTGCCATAGACTACCACTTTGTTCGCAATCTAGTGGCTAATGGTTCGTTACGGGTATCTCATGTTCCATCCAGTCACCAACTTGCAGACTTACTAACCAAACCACTTTCTGGGCCACAACATTTCTTCCTCAAAAATAAGATTGGTGTCGTTGAGTCCTCCACCATCTTGCGGGGGCGTATTGGTGTAGTAACCACCTCTTGAAGTTCAAAATTATATAATCTGTTAAGAGGTTATAACTAATAGATTAGTTTTGACTTATTCAAATGTATAGCAAGCTTATCACTATCCTGTATAGCAAGCTTATCATTATCCTTTGTAAACCCTAATTATATTGTGTATATATACTACACAAACTCAATGAGAAGAATACAACTTCTTTCCAAACTCTTATACGTTTATATGGTATCAGAGCTCTTCTAGCCTAACAGCTCCTAAACCGATCCAAAACTCATGGCTTCCAACAGTTCCACCAACACCATGAATGATACCAACAGCACCTCAACTCCCTATGACCCTAAGCACCTTGTCCAAATCAACACCATCACTCAATTACCCATCAAGCTAACCGGCACCAATTATCCTGCCTGGCACAAACAGTTTCGATCCCTTCTAATTGGTCATGACTTGGTTGGCTATGTCACCGGTGCCCAGCCTTGCCCCTCACCTCTTCTTGAAGGTGATGTTGCTGACGAAGGTGTTAGCAACCCAGCATATCACTACTGGGTCCGGCAAGATCAGCTGCTCTACCTCGCCATTTTGAGTTCATGTGAAGCTGATGCACATAGCATCATGTCTTCTGCAGAGACCTCCGCTGAAGCATGGATAAAGCTTCAGAAGGCTTATGCCAATCGGTCTCGCTCTTGTGTCATGTCTATCAAGGAGCGTCTCACCTCACATACCAAAGGCACCTCCTCTGTCACTGATTACCTAAATACTCTCAAAGGTATTTCCAATGAACTCTCTTTAATTGGTTATCCCCTGGATGACATTGACCTTGTTATATATGCTCTTAGTGGCCTTGGTCCTTCTTTTCGAGAGATATCCACCTCTCTTCACACCCGTGACACACCTATTACTTTTGATGACTTNTGTATATATACTACACAAACTCAATGAGAAGAATACAACTTCTTTCCAAACTCTTATACGTTTATAGTGAGTATCAGTAATTGATAAAGCACACAAATACTTGCATGCACCCAGTCAGCTTGTGTTACTTCAAGTGGAAATGTAAGAATCATTTGGCTGGTTTTCTGATGGCGGATATCACATAAAGCCTGAGTAACAAAGTACTACAGGCAATTTATGCAGAGATTGCTGCTATTCTATATTTTATCACTCTGGATATGATTCCAAGGAAATTTGCTACCTCAAATGTCATTTCCACATGCTTCTTCTACAATTTTAAGTCAATTTTTTTAGTTTGCAACGTTGCCAAATAGTGGGTCACTGTCATATTGGTTTATGAAAGTGCTTAGCTCACATCCCATATACCTTGTATTGCAAAATTGTATCCAAACAAACTATGGATAATCTACGTTTGCTAATATACTACCTTGTGTTGCAGAATACTTTACCAGTTTGGCTTATTGCTTTTTTTTAATAAAAAGCTTTTCCTTGAAATACCTATTTTTATTTTTATTTTTTAGATGGATAATCAAGGAGATGAGAGAATTATTGCAATCTTTAGATGGAGAGAAAGTTGTCAAAGGGCTATTGTTCAAGTTGTATGCCTTATAGTTTATTAGTATTTAATTCAAAAGTGCTCTAGGACTAGGCAAATTGATTGACTGTAGGTTGAGTTTAGAAAAAAAAAAATGTATGAGCAGAACTAATGGTAAAAATATCTACTATTGAAAGAAGTTGTAATATAATAAGAATGAGACCTAAAGTTTTTTTAGATTTGCATTCTAGGTTAGAAAGAGTGGGTGTTCTCCTACCAACACAACGGGCAACTATAGAAGAACAAGTTGTCAAAACACTTTACATTTTGACAAATTGTGAGATCCAATTTTGGTTTTGACGTTCTAGTTGAGAGTTACCGGAAATACTCCTAGAGGGGGTGAATAGGAGTTTTCAAAAAATTTAAGCTTATTTGATCTTAAACAAAATTTGTTCAAAGATCTAAACAACACAATAACTAGTTATGGAATATATGAACTAGTTCTAGAACAGAATAAATGAACACAGTAAATTCAAATCCAGTTTAACAAAGAATAGCACAAACAAAGCAACCCATAAAATCACACTAATTCATCACAATCAAAACTGAAATTCAATAAGCATATGAAATCAAGAATAGGAGAGAAGAATCAAGACAATCTTAGCCACGAATTTATAGTGGTTCAGTACTAAGGCCTACATCTACTTCTCCCAATGCTTGGGGTTCCACTAAATAGAGTTTAATTTGTCTAAGCTTCTCCAAGATTTTACATCCATGGTTATAGTTTCTCTCCAAATCTCACAAAGAACATTCTCCTTCTAGGATCACAACTAGAAGTAACTCACTGATTTCCTATTGAAATACGGAGTATAGAACACTTAAATAAGAGTCAAGTTCCATTAACATTTTCTCTCTCTCTCTCTCTCTCAGAGAAGACTTTTACAGAGAAGAGTACATGAGGAAAAAGAAGCCGAGTACCAACAATTTTGAAGGAGAAGAACTACTCTCTCTCTCTAACTCTTGCTCTCTCACTTTTCCTATTTCTTCTTCTTATCTTTTGAAAACTTGAAATCCTTCTCTCGAAGGAGAAGCACCATCATGTGAAGGACAATAGCAGCCCTTGATTTAAGGACAGGTGTCGCACCAAGATAAAGGGCAATTCCACTAACCATTTCTTTTGTCTTGTAGTGATAAAAGAGATACTTTTTACTAACTTCCCTTGAAAAGCGGATCTACACCAACTCCCAATAAGAGAAAGCTTTCTTCACAAGCTGAGGTGACCTTTTGACATGCACAAAATAGGCTTACGCATTCCAAAGTATTCACGCCTAGATCAATGTCAGAATCATTGATTAAATGACTTCAGAAGAATGAGTTAACTAGTTTAAGAACTAGTTCTTACATAAAGTAAGAACCAGTTCTCAACTTTCCTTGCTAACCTGTTCTAAGTAAAACACTAAGCCAAAACATAGATTAGAAGAATTAAAGTCATTTGTTATCGTCAAAATAGGATTAGAGAATTGTGGGGCTAACACTAGTGACACTACAAGTAGGCATTTTCATCATGTGCTTAAATCATTACTTCAAATAGTATTTGGTCCCCCTGTTGCAGTAAGCTAATAATTCATATTGTGATATTTGAGATTTGCTGGTTGTAGAACCAGTTGAGGGCTTGCAGTAAGCTAAAAATTAGCTTAAATTTTTTTGTTGGTTTAACTAACCAAGAGCTAAAGATCTAGTTCACTGTGTTGCAGGAATCGTGAACAACTAGACCGACTCTCATTCATCTCATAAATCACCATTCTTCAATTGAGAAAATTACCCATACTAGAAGCATCATATGGAAATGTATCTTGAGTCAATTGACTATGAAGTTTGACAGATTGTCAAAAATTGTCTCACACCACCTACTAACATGGTGAATGGAGTAGCAATTCCAAAAGAAGAACATGAATTCACTGCTGAAGATAAGCTCATATTCACTATCAATTCTAAAGCTAGGTACAATATTGTTTGTGCTGTATTTGCAAAAGAATATGAGAACATTGCTTCTTGCTATACTGCAAAGGAAATATGGGATAGACTTGTTGCCATTCATGAAGGAACAAGTCATGTCAAAGAGGCTAAAATTGACATTTACTCTACTGTATATAAAATGTTTCATATGTCTCAAGATGAATCTCTAGACTCCTTTTTTGCTCGGTTTATGAGCATCATCAACAGTCTCAAAGGCCTTGGAAGAGTTTACTCTCAAAGAGAACAAGTCAAAAAGATCTTGAGATGTTTATCTGACAAATGGATTCTAAAGTTACAGTACTACTCCAGTATGTTGAAACCCATGAACTCACTGTTGATTCACTCATAGGCACTTTGAAATCACATTAGATGTTGCTCTTACAAAAGAAGGCCATAATAGAATAAAGAAAGAAGAGTTTAGCTCTCTCCTCTACTGCTCCAGAAACTAGTACTCAAAAAGAACTAGTTTCCAGTGAAGTGGAAATGGTTACAAAAAAGGTTATCAAATTGATGAAGAAGAGAAAAGAGAAGAAAATATTTCACCCAAGAGGCATGAAAATTTTCACAAAAGGAGAAAATCACAAGGAACCTATCATTTGCTATGAATGCAAAAAGTCAGGACACATCAAACCTGAATGTCCAAAACTCAAGAAGAAAAAGTACTTCAAAAAGGGAAAAAAGAGGGCGATGATGGCCACCTAGAATGATGAAGGTTCAACCTCCAATAGTGAAGATTCTGATGAGGAAAACATTGCCAACTTCTGCTTGATGGCTACTAGTGAAGGAAGTGGAGAGAAGCGTGAGGTAAGTGATCTAGATCTTGAACTACTTCTTACTTATGATGATCCGAGTCATGCTTTTAATGATTTGTCTTTTGATTACGAGAAAAGACTTGCAAAAATTATTGCTCTCAAGAAAATCATAAAAGATCATATCAATGTGATAGAAGGACTTAAGAAAGATAATTTTGCTTTGGCTGATATACTTAAAATCCTTTAGCATCAGAATCATATTCTTGAAAAGGAAAATTGTTTCACTACCTCTGTCATGGATGAAAATGACAAGCTGAAAAGAAAAGTTGATGAACTATCCAGAGATCTAGCTAATTTTGTTCAAGGTAGAGATAATCTGAATTCTTTGCTAGGGAGATAAAGGATAGGCCAAGACAGAACTGGTTTAGGTTATGTTCAACCTAACACTTCAAAGGTTTCTAAAGACTCTTTGTCAAAGCTTCCTCCTCACACTCCTTCTCTAAGGGAACTTGCTTTTACTATGGATGTTTAGGACATTTTCTTAATACCTGCTCTTATAAAAAACTTTGTGCTACTAGAAAAATGATATGGGTGCCTAAAGGAACAACTATTGCTAACTTGAAAGGACCTAAAGAAGTTTGGGTACCACAGTCTCTCTAACTTTCTTACAAGTTTGCTATTAAGCTAAAAGTGATTGTTGGTATTTGGACAGTGGCTACTCTAGGCACATGACCAAAAACTACTCAAAGTGTGTTTCAATTAATTTGGAGGACTTAGGAGCAATTACTTTTGGTGATAACAACAGAGGTAGAATAGTAGGAATATATTTAGTGCAAGAAAGCATCAAAATGCTTGTTAGAGCAAACATAGCAAGGAGATCCCACCAAAACCAGTTCGGCCAAAACCATTTCAGGAAGAAGCTCCACAACAGAATGCAGTAGCTCAATCTACAGTTGTGGCTAAATACATGGCAGTTGGACTTTGTTGTTTACAAGTGCTTTGGATGAAACAACAGTTGACTGACTATGGTATTTTTCTAGACAAACTTCCTTTGATGTGTGATAATGCTTGTGGTATCAATATTGCAAGAAATCAATTTCAACACTCTAGGACCAAGCATATAGATATTAAGCATCATTTTCTTAGGGATCATGTCATTAACGGTGATAGAGAATTATCTTTTGTTAATACTGATGATCAATTGTTGGCATCTTTACTAAGCATTTAGCTGAAGATAGATTCTATTTTATTAGACATTAGCTAGGCATGATAAACTTGTCTTGATGAGATATGGTTGTTTGCATTTTATTTGTACATACGCATATCATTTCTCTTTCTTTGTCTTTCTCTGTTTGTCAAGAAAATGCTAGTTAATATTCAATTTCACTTAGTATGCTACTGGAAATTTGGCAAAGATTTATGGAATATTTAGACAAAATTATTCCTGCCCAAAACCAATTTTGAACTTGTGAAATATTTCATTTTTGGGTTGCCAAATTTTTTAAAGGACCATAATCTTTCTAGGCCTTTTATTTCAAAAGGATCTAGTTATTTTTTTGGTGCTGGTATCTGTTGGGTTGTTTCTTTAAAAAATTTCTTTCATTTCTATTGGCTGGTTTGTCATTAAATTGTTCTAGGCTTGGACTTTTTAGCCTGTGTTTTATAACCTTTGGCCAAAATGCATACTTCTTTAAATCGCCCTTTGCAACCACACCGTTTTCATTAATTCTCTTTTCTTCTTCCTCATTTGAATTTTGTCCTAATTTGTTTTATAAGCATTTTTTTTTAATTCACCTTGTACGTTCTCTCTCTGTTCTTGTGTTTGCCATTGTCTTTGTTCAACTTCCACATTGTGTAGTAAGGCAATTAGCTACTTAAGTTTATGAATAGAAGAATAAGCTAAAGATTGATGGCTAAGGCTAAAGGCAAAGCAACTACTTTCCCTTCCCATGCAGAACCAATATCCATTTTAGAATAATTTGAACCTGTCTTTGTTCCAAAATCTGCTTCGTCCTTCGAAACTGAAATAACCTTAGATCAAGAACAAGAACTGGTTCTTGAGCCTGCTCATGAGAAAGAGCCTCAGCCAATTTCCTCTGAAAAGTGCATAAAATTTAAGATAAAGGCTAGAAATAGTGCATTTGCTCCAAGGGTTAAAACCCTAAATTTGCTGTGCTTTTACCTCTCTGTTTGAAAGCCAAGCTGCTGAGAAAAATTTGAAAGAGTTGTATGAAACTAGGACAATAGCACTTAGTATCTTAGTATCTTGGGAATCCAAAAATTCTTCAATCAAGAAACTTGAGAGGGTGTGCCAAGATGGGGTGATATGGAATGTTAAAGCTAGATGAATCTCTACTAGCAAAGGTAATCCGATTATTTTTTGCTTATTTGTAACCTTTGCATTGGCATGATCTATTTAAAAAGTTATGTGACTAGGGTGAAAATTCTGTTGACTAAAAGGGTTTCAACTAGTATGATGTGTCTGTTAAAGGGGATACTAGATATACGCAAAAGGTCTAGCTTACAAATTTGATATCTTATGATGATGTAGTGGCATCAATTTGTGTTTTTCCTGAATATAGAGGCTAAGGAAGACCTCATTCTCTTCCCTGTTTTGATTCCTTATCCAGAATTTTAGCCAAAGTAGTTACAAACCCAGCTTCTTCCCAGTATTGGAAGCCATAGTGACTTCTCAACTCCTGACCTGTATGTTTTATACCATATCAAGAACCAGTTACCCCTACTCTTGTTCCTGCTCCTGCCAGTTCTTCAAAGAGGCATGCAGCCGTTGCTTCTAGTTCTTCCAAACCTGCAAAGAAGTAGAAAACCCAACCATAATCAATTCCTTCCTCCCAACAAGTTGATCACGTGGAGTGGATAGCAACTATCAAGCTTGCAAAATTAGCCAATCAAATTAGAAAGCACCTCAACTATTTTAGACTATAGTTTTTTATTGCAGTGCTAGACTTGCTGTGGTTGAGAAAGAATTGGCCCTCACAAAGAAATAGTTAGCAGACTTGAAAGTTTCAAAACCATCTACCTCTTAGGATTAGTTCTCTGACTTTCTTTGCTAAAGTTTCAGTTGTGTAAGCAGTTAACTTCACTGTTCTCCAGCCTTTTGTGTTATTTTATTTTGCATATCATGCATTATGCATCGGTTCATAGTCTGTTTGACTTTTATTCATGGAGAATCTCTTGAATTTATAATGGTATCTATTCTGGTTTTGATATTTGATATCTAATTTGAATTCTGGAATAGTTTATATTCTATCTGCTGATTGTTCTTCTTCCTTGTCTTTTTGATAATGACAAAGGGGGAGAAATATGAAATACTCTGCTTGAATTGTTATTATATCTGTTTAGATTATCTCAATTGGAAAACTTTGGAAAACCCCCTTCTTTTTGAAAATTGGTTTAAGAAAGAGTTCTGAAACAAGTAGTTCTGAAGTATGCACATATTCAGGGGGAGATTTTCCTTAGGCATTTGTCATCATAAAAAAGGGGAAGATTGTTAGTTCCACAATTCTTTAATCATGTTTTGATGATAACAAATGACTTTATTTCCTCTAACCTGTGTTATGGTTTAGTATTTTTCTTTTAGAACAAGTTAGCGAGGAAAGTTGAGAACTGGTTTTGAGAACTACTTTTGCCTCCATGCAAGAACTAGTTCTTAAAGTAGTTATCTCATTCTTCTGAAGTCAAATGTTCAAAGATGCTGACTTGGATCTAGCCGTGTGAAGACTTTGGAATGTGTGAGCTTATTAGCATGTCAGAAAGTCACCTCAGCTTGTGAAGAAAACTTTCTCATATTGGGAGCCGTTATAGATCCACCTTTCAAGGGAAGTTAGTAAAAAAAAAAAATTATTTCTTTTTGTCACTTAAAGACAAAAGAAATAGATAGTGGAATTCCTTTTAATCTTGGTGTGACACCAATCCTTAAATCAATGGTTGTTATTGTCCTTCACGTGATGGTGCTATTCCTCTTAAGAAAGAGATCTCAAAAACTTGACAAGAAGTAGAAAAATAGTGAGAGAGAGAGAGAGAGTTAGACTTAGAGAGAGAAAATTGATCTTCTCTTTCAAGTGAATTTTCTGGACTCTGCTTCTTCTTCCTCATGTACTATTATCTGTAGAAACCTTCTCTGAGAGAGTGAGAAAATGTTAATGGAGCTTGATTCTTATCTATGTGTTTTATTGTTTAGATTTCAGTAGGAAATATGTGAGTTACTTCTAGTAGTTGTGCTAGAAGGAGAAAGTTTTTGGTAAGCTTTAGAGAGAAACCATGGTTGTAAAAGCTTGGAGAAGCTTGAAAAAAATTAAACTTGATTTAGTGGAATCCCAAGCATTAGGAGAAGTGGATATAGGCCTTAGTGCTGAACCACAATAAATTCTTGGCTAAGATTTTCTTTACTTTTCTCTCTTATTTTTTATTTCATATGTTTATTTGAAGTTCAGTTAAGCTTGTTATGAATTAGTGTGATTTTCTGGGTTGCTCTATTTGTGTTATTCATTGGTTAAGCTGGATTTGAATTTATTGTGTTCATCTATGCTGTTCTAGAACTAGTTCATATATTCTAGATCTTTGAATTAGATCTTTGAAAAAAGTTCTGTTTAAAATCAAATTAGCTTAAATTTTTTGAAAACTCCTATTCATCCCCCTCTAGGAGTATTTCGTATAACTCTCAGAATTAGCCTTGTACTTTTGAGTTATTTTTTGGCATAGTACAGATGAAGTTTTGAAACTGCCAACATATATATCTAAATAGATTATACTGTTCATATTTACAGACCCATGTTTTATAGTTTATAGTTTTTTTCTTTCCATGCATTATACCACTGCTCTAAAATAAGTCATATATATCTTTGATGATAAGGAAAAGTCATTAGATACACGGAACAACATAGAGAATATCATCAAACCATAGATATTACACTTTCTCAGAGCTCTTATTCAACAATTACACACTGCATATTACCCAAAACAATATAGATTATTTCTACCTTTCGTTTATTGCTGATATCTCGACTTCATTACCTAGTGTTACTTAGCAATGAAGTCCACCAAAGTTGATTGCTCCATTGGCATGGCCCTCCACATAACCTGTTGTAGTGGTCAAACCTGTTATATTTTGCAAGCCAATATTGTTAAAATTGGCGCCTTTAGTAATCTTTCCCGATCCTAGAGGATGAGAGGAGCTGGGTTGTGAGGTTGCCAAATCATTTTTGCCATCATCAATCATATTAAGTGTATCTGAAATCAGAGTTGAGCAAGGAAGCTTCTTCAGAGAAGGAGGTTAAGAACAAGAGAGAAAATGAAATTGTAGAAATGAATTTCTTGATTTATCCGAATGAACAGTTACATGAATATATATACTCTAAACCTACAGCTGACTTTACAAGATTGCCAGCTAATCATCTAACCAGAAACAAGTCAAGCTAACTAACTTTGACTAACTAACTACGCTATATCAGGAAATATAATAATTGATTTAACTTAGTGACACGGCTAGAACACGGCCGTGTTAACTTAATGAACACGTCCGTGTTCACTTAACTTAGCCCGTGTAGTCACCCGTGTCTGTCTTCAATGAGTTCATGCTCTCTGTGCTCATAACACGGTTACAACACGGCCATGTTATGGCCGTGTCTGTCTTCAACACCAACACCCCCCCTCAACCTAGATGTGGAGACAATCCAAGCTTGCATAACGTGTCATGATGTTTGGGAGCAGGAAGGGATTTGGTGAAGATATCAGCTAACTTATCTGTAGTAGGAAGATGAGAGAGAGAAAGTAACCCATTTAATACTTGCTCACGCATATAATGACAATCAATGTCAATGTGCTTAGTTCGTTCATGAAAAACGGGATTGCGAGCAATGTAGATGGCTGCCATGTTGTCACATTTGAGAGGGATTGGAATGATATGGGAAACAGCAAGGTCATTAAGTAAACGACTAAGCCATGCCAATTCAATGGTGACTCTTCTTATGGACCTATACTCAGCTTCTATAGAAGATAAGGAAACAGTAGTTTACTTCTTTGATTTCCAGGAGACTGGACTGCCTCCAAACAAAATGAAATAACCACTGACAAACTTTCTGGAGAAGGGGCAGGCAGCCCAATCAGAATCACAATAGGCAAGAAGACGGAAATCTGCATTAGTGTTCATAAGAATGCCTTGAATAGGATGGGAGTGAAGATATTGAAGGACATGAATGCCTGCTGTCATATGATCTTGAGAAGGATTTTGATTGAATTGGCTAAGAAACTGAACTGTGTAGGCTATGTCTGGCCGAGTGTGTAACAAGAAATTCAACCTGCCAATCAATCTTCTATAAATGGAAGGATCAGGTAAAGGATCAGGCATAACAAGATCCAACTTGACATTATTTGCTAAGGGACAAGCCACCTGAGGTAAATCAGAAACTTGAAAATCATTACAAAGATCAAGAGTGTATTTGCGTTGGCTAATCAAAAGACCTTTAGACAAGGTTGTGAACTCAAGACCAAGAAAATAATGAAGAGTGCCAAGGTCTTTGATTCGAAATGTATCATCAAGATGCTACTTGAGGGACTGAATTTCAGACAAATCATCACCAGTCACCAAGAGATCATCAACAGAGACAGCCACAATAACCAAAGAGCCAATAGACCTTTTAATAAACAAAGAATAGTCATAAGGTGAGTGATCATAACCTCTGTGTTTAAGAGCTTCTGACAACTTGGCATAACACTGGCGTTGAGGCTTGTTTTAAACCATACAAGGATTTCTTCAATTTGCAAACCAAGGAAGAATTAGAAACAGTAAGTCCAGGCGGAGCTTGCATGTAGATATCCTCATGAAGATTACCATGTAAGAATGCATTGTTAACATGCAGTTGAAAAAGAGACCAGCCACGCTTAACTGCTAATGCAATTAAGGTTCGAATGGTAGTAAATTTAACAACTGGGGAAAAAGTTTCAGAATAATCCTCACCTTCCTTTTGAGTAAAAC
>QAOA01008044.1:51601-62410 GCA_003255065.1 Cercis canadensis | reverse complement strand
CTAGCAAAGGCATTTTTATCAAAGCAAATATGGTCAGACGCACCAGTATCTATAATCCAAATATGTCCTTTATGAAAAGACTTGCTATGGTATGCATTTGTGGACAGATTACCTACAAAATTTGCAGCTGCAAGAGTATCCGGTAAATCCATCTGATTTGCTTGCTCAGCAGGTTTGAGGTTGTTCAAGAGAGTCATAAGTTGAATATATTGTTCAGTGGAAAATTGAAGAGCAGGAGAAGAACTATTTTGAGAATTCTCAAGTGATTCTCCTTGAACTGAGCCAGAGAATTTCTTAGGCCTTTGAAACTTGAAATCAGCAGGATAACCATGGAGTTTATAACACTTCTCTTTAGTATGTCCTGGTTTCTTGCAATAATTGCAAGTGACACTGGATTTCTTGTTCAGATCATGCCTTTGAGGTGGATAATTGTTCCTTCCGGTATTGACATTCATTGCAACAGTATCACTTGAGAAAGGAACAATAGGTGAAGCAATCTCCTTCTGTTTTTCTTCATGAACAATGATGGAGTAAACTTGATTGACGGTTGGTAAAGGGGACATCATAAGAATATGACCCCTAACAGTTGAGAAAGCATCATTGAGCCTTATAAGTAGTTGAAATAACTTATGATCCTCAAAGTATTTATCTAGGACTCTTGCAGAACCACATGAACATGCAGGAACAACTTGAAAATTCTTCAGTTCGTCCCAAATCCTTTTAATTATGGTGTAATAGGTGGAAACACTATCTGCTCCTTGAGAAACTGAGTATAATTCCTTTTGAATTTGATAAACCAGAGAGCCATTGGCTTGTTCAAAGTGCTCAATGAGTTCAGACCATATCTCTTGTGCAGTAGAGATGTATATCACACTTTCAACAATGTCTTTGCTCAAAGCATTTAAAATCCAATTGATCACCATGAAATTGCAGCGATTCCAAGCATTTAGCAGGGAAGAATCTGCAGATGCTGGTTTCTGCACTTCACCATTGATAAACCCAAGTTTGTTCTTTGCAGAAAGAGCAATCACCATTGCTCTTTTCCAGGCATGGAATCCTTTTCCATCGAATTGTTTGGAGACAAGGACAACACCAGGATTATCTGAAGAATGCAGATGCAGAGGATTTGAAGGATCAATCATTCCTTCTTCAAAATTACCAAAACCTCAATGAGAGGCATTAGCAGAATTCACAGAATCAGATGCCATATCTTCAAAGAAAAATAAGAGAAATAGAAGAAAGGATCACAGAAAAATGATGATCAAAAGAATCAAGAAGAGATCGAGCTATTGAAGCTCTGATACCATGAAATCAGAGTTGAGCAAGGAAGCTTCTTCAGAGAAGGAGGTTGAGAACAAGAGAGAAAATGAAATTGTAGAAATGAATTTCTTGATTTATCTGAATGAACAGTTACATGAATATATATATATACTTTAAACCTACAGCTGCCTTTACAAGATTGCCAACTAATCATCTAACCAGAAACAAGTCAAGTTAACTAACTTTGACTAACTAACTACGCTATATCAGGAAATATAATAACTGATTTAACTTAGTGACACGGCTAGAACACGACCGTGTTAACTTAATGAACACGTCTGTGTTCACTTAACTTAGCCCGTGTAGTCACCCGTGTCTGTCTTCAACGAGTTCATGCTCTTTGTGCTCATAACACGGTTACAACACGGCCATAACATGGCCGTGTCTGTCTCCAACACCAACAATATCCACAAGCATCTCAAGAGCTGCCACATTTTGCTGAAGGTCAGGTTCTGGTTGTGTTGGTGGAGGAGTGTTAGTGCAACTGCCAGCTCTAATAGAACTCAAGAGCATTAGGTTTTAAATTCAAGATAAACAGTAACGGTTAACTCAAGCTTTCTCTTTAGAAATGGTTTTCAAAGTTTTTTTTTTTTTTTGCCTACAGATTTCTAGTTCTTAAAAAAAGAATTCCTCCCATTAGTGTGATTTTTTCCTGTTTTTTCTTGCCGCTAACTGCTCATAATCTTTTAATCTTGGCATAAAAACCAGTCCATATCTAGGGTTCTAGACATTTGATGTAGCCAAATACTAAATGTGCAGCTTGATCTTATTCAAACATGACTTGTAATACATAATACTATGCTAGACAATAGAACAGAGATTATTTAATTAAAAGTAGTGAGCCTTCTTCATTAATTTTTGCTTCAAGTTATGAAATGATTCATGCTTACCTGTGGGTGACAGCTGAAGCTGTCAAGGTTCCGAAGTTGATAGCGCCATTAGCGTTAACCTTGATGTGTCCCGTCAGATTGGTAAGACCTTAGATATGCTTCGTGCCTCTATTGCAGTAAGCGCTCAATTGAGGCTCATCATCTGATTTAGGAGCAATAGGCCTGGGGTTAGGATTGGTTTGAGCTTGTGTTCGTCGAGGATTTCCTTTGCTAGCAGGGCTGGTAATTCCCGCTGCAATTCCTGTCATTTAATGCTGAACTGGTAAAAATGGAAAAGTAAAATGAAGCTAGAGTATTTCTTTATTAAGATTTAGATAACTTAAATGTGTTAGCAAGAAAGCCTCATTTTATAAACCTATCCAAGAAGGGCTCGAGACGAATATAATGTGACTATGAATGTAAATACAGTGAGTAATATGAACCTATAAAAGAAGTGTAAGGCGTTTTGCTATCCTCTTCTTTGTCTTCCCTATGTCTTCATCTACATTGTATGAAGTACTCCAAAGTGGGAAATTTTTTGCAACCAGTAATGGGATAATCGAAAGCCAATCAAGCATTTCTTTTNTTTTTTTTTTTTTTTTTTTTTTTTTTGCCATTCAATAAAGCAATTAAATAACCAATAACGGGATAGTCAAGCCACCAAATCGAAAGGTCCAAAACCATATTTAAAAAAAAAATTAAGTAGAAAATTAGCAAGAGAATGACCTGTTTGTAAGCAAGTGAAGCAAATAAAAAAGACACAGACCCAACCCAATCAACGCAAAGAAAAAAGAGATTCCATTTTTTTGTGAGGCGGAAGCATCCCTGTAAAACATAGAATCTCCCATTGATGCCAAACACCAAAATACTAACAAATACAGAAGAGTATTACAGAATTAAGAAACAAAAACTAAAAAAAACTAGCAAATTGAAGAATTGTAGAAAGAAGAATAATTGCCACAAAGAAGAAAAAGAGAGAGAGAGAGAGAGAAATCACGAGAGAATAGTTCCTCTGCTGATAAGAAACGCTAACTTTGTGCGTGAAAGGAGTATAAGAGCAGAACCACAAATGACTGAATCAAGCCTAGAATGATTTTCCCTTTAATTGCCATACGGTTAGGGCTTTTGAATATTGAAGGGGCTCAATCCAAATCTAGAGAAATTGAGAGAATCAAAACTCAAAACAGTGAAAAGGGAGAAGGGTGTGGTCATGGTGGTGGAGGAGAATACCAGTGCCACTGTCAGCTCCAGGTTTGGGTTTTGGCTGATCTCGCTCACCTGCTGGTGCAGGAGTAGGAGTAGCAGAAGGGCGTTCCTTGCGAAACCTGAACATTGAGGCTATCATCTTAAAGATTCAATACTGTTTTTTTTTTTTTTTTTTTTTTTTTTTTTTTTTTTTNTTTTTTTTTTTTTTTTTTTTTTTTTTTTTTGTCTGTTGGGTAAGGCTTAGTATAGAATGTCTTAGTTCAACAGAATCAGGTCTTCCTTAAATAGATGAAGCTAGTAATGTGAACATAGACTAACCATGGGTGCAAAACAATCTGGGGGACACTTCATAAAGCGGATGCCCTAGTAGACTATTGTTAATTTGCTTTATTTATCAATTTGGTATCGAGTTCCTTTATGTAACTTTTTTGGTATTGAGTTTCCAAATTCAGTGAGCAGATGAACAAAACCTTGTTCCCTACTAGACCCTTAATGGATTTGTGGAGTGAAGGGTGTGAAAGGGTCTCAAACATTTTTGTATTTATGAGAATATTACTCTTAGGATATACAAAAAATTTTCATAAGGAAGCAGTGTTGTGTCGAATTGATATTATCCTGTAAGAGCATAGAATCTACTTGGAACTGCATGTAAGCAATAGCTGGATTCAAATGGTTTCACACCTAACCTCTAGTATGAGATCCAAGTACAAGAGGAATAATTGATGGACTGTGTTTTTACATTAATTTGGATAGGCTTCCTCGCAAAGATTTCACACCCATGCAAAGATGTCTGGAGACCAATAAATCCCAAAGAAGGAACAGCACCTCTGACAGAGAAGCCTTGGGTGAGAACGACGCCCCAGAGCCAAGATGGGAACTAAATCTCTTGTAGATTGGAAGGCTTTGGGACAAGGAGCAGACATTCTTTCTAAGGTCCTCTATGGTAGTCCCAAGTGGGGAAGGCCCAAACGAAGGAATGTGAATGGAAGTTTCTAGAAGCAGGGAAGGTTATCTCAAAGACTTTGTCCGTTCACCTCTCAATCCACATGATCTCAGTCCTGCTGCAATAACCATTTAGATGTCTCCATTAAAGAGGAAAGGATTTTCTTTAACTTCTTTATCACGTATCTCTATCTAGCTGTACAAAAATATGTGGTTGTCCATGCTCAACATAAATAATGAATTGATGACATGGAATTTGGTGCAGAATAAACTTAAACTAAAGCCTAACACAGTAAAGTGAGTTTTTTTTTTTTTTGTTTTGGTGATCACATGGTAAAGTGAGTTAGATATGTTTTAGCAAACATACATTGAAAAAATTTGTTCTAACATTTAGAATTTTAAGGTGCACCATATAAATTTTATTAAAGAATCTCAAATTGTGTACCTAACAAACTCCTTAAGGGTGTTGAAGTTCAGTTGTAAAGAGAGAGCTGAACCGTACAAGGATAACAGTAGAAGTGTGGCCTGGAAGAGAGTGAAAATGTAGCTAAGTGGAGAAAATTAGATTGAACAGAGTGGAAAGTTTGATGGAGAGTAGAAATGTAGTGCTAAAAGCTTTTGAAATTCGATGCATTGCTTAACGAATGTCATTCCAATTTATAGGAATCCAACTGGTCCTTAGATTCTATGCTCATAGAGGAGAAAATATCGATGCCTCCCAATGAGAAATTTGTGTGTATCCCAAGAGATACTCGTATAGATACAAAAATATTTGTGACTCTCCCAAACCTTGCACTCCAAAAATTCATTAAGAGTTTCACATATTTTGTATCTATAAGAATATTACTCTCAGAATTGACAAGAATTTTTCCTCCCAAACCCTTGGCTCCACAAATCCATTTCTATTCTTGATGTGAGAGTGAAATGATTATTTTAATGGAACAAGATTTTCTTCATCAGCCCAGTGAATTAGGAAACTCAATACCAAGTAAATAAAGGAAGAAAGCTACAAAAGGGAACTCGATAACAAATTGATAAATAAAACAAACAATGGCCTGCTAGGGCATCCGCTTTTATGAAGTGTCCCCCAGATTGTTTTGCAACCATAGTTAGTCTATGCTCATATTCCTTGCTTCATCTATTAAAGGAAGACCTGGTTCTGTAGGACTAAGACATTCTACACTGAGCCTAACACAAGAATAAATAATAGTATTGAAGCTTTTAGCTGAAAGCCTCAATGTACAGGTTTTACAAAGGACGCCCTTCTGCTACTCCCACTCCTGCACAAGGTCAGACAAAACCCAACCCTAGAACTGACAGTGGCACTGGCACTCCTCCACCTGCACAACCAGACCGTGAGCTTCAGAAAAAAGTGACAGCTCTTGAGAAGCTTGTTGATACGCTTAATAAGGTTGATGATGGTAAAACTGATTCAGCAACGTCGCAACCCAGCCCCTCTCGTGCTCCAGGATCGGGTGCCAAATTTAACAATACTGGCACACAAAATATAAAAGGTTTGAGCAATCAAACAGGTTATGTGGAGGGCAACGCCAACGGCGTAATCAATTTTGGTGAACTTCATGTCTAAGTGACAATAGGTAATGCTGTGAAGATATATCAGCAATTAAGGAAAGATAGAAATAATCTCTGTTGTTTTCTTGGGTAAAATGTAGTGTATAATTGTTGAATATGAGCTTTGGGAGGGTATAATATCTTTGGTTTCGTAACCTTCTCTTAATAATGTTGTTCCATGCGTCTAATGAAGTTTTCTTGTCATAAAGAGTAATGCTATTATCTGTAGAACTTGAAGAAATCTTGAGATGATCCTTCGAAACTAGCTCAGAATGATGTAAAACAATGAACCAAGAAGAAATAGAGTAGAAGAGAAAGTGCCAAGAAAATGCTAGAAAATGCACACAAAGTAGCTGAGAGAAATAGAGAGGAAAAACTGAAACAAGTGAGTTTTAAGATCTAAATTGAATCTTTCTAGAATTCTGGAGCAGTTACTTGCTCAGCTATCTAGAAGTTACTCTCTAAATCACCTTAACTAAATAACTATTTAATTAACTAACTAACTAACTTTGACTAACTCTAACTTGTTTGACCTTGCTCATCCTACATCTTGCACATCCTTTCTATGTTTAACATCCTCCCTCAAACTCAGAGTTCTAGGTAGAACATTGAGTTTGGTTGGATTGGACAAGAAGGCCATTGTGGAAAGTGGCTTGGTGAGTATATCTGCAAGCTGATCTGTGAATGGTACATAGCAGAGAATAAGAGACTTGTTAAGTAATTTTTTTCTAATAAAATGATAGTCAATTTCAATGTATTTTGTGTAGGCATGACGTACAAGATTAGCTGCAAGGAATGTAGCAGGAAGATTGTCACAAAGCAACAAAGGAGGGGAAGGCAAAGGTAAACGGAGTTCTTTGAGCAAGGACTGAAGCCATTGCAATTCAGAAGTGTCATTTGCCAAGGCTCTATATTCTGCTTCAGTGCTTGAATGGGCCACTACTTTTTGTTTGCCTAAAGACCAAGATATGAGACTAGCTAGCTCCAAGAAACACTGCATGGCCATAGTGCTGTGTTTGTCATAAGGACAGCCAGCCCAGTCTGAATCAAAGTAGGCATGTAAGGGCAAGGATTCAGACTTAGAGATGGTAAGACCATATTGCCTTTAAGATATTTAAGTACTCGCTTAGCAGCCTGCAAATGAGCATCTATGGGAACACTCATGAACTGAGACAACTTGTTAACTGAGTAGGCAATATTTATAATGCTGGAAGTTTTTTGCTGCCATAGATCATCAATTTGTAGGTACATGTTGTGTTATTTTACTTATTTTCTTTTATTTCAACTAAGGGTATTTTTGGAAAAGTTGATTACATTCCTGAGTATATTTTACTTGAACCAAACATGGGAATACAATTTTCTTGAAAATGTACCATATTATTCTCAAGAAAGTTAAGTGATAACCAAACATATTTTATCAACTTTCTCAGGAATCTATTCTTGAGAATAGGATTTTCAGTAATGTAGTCTAGTTGGGAATAAAACATTCCATACACCATACACCACCTAATAGTTTAATTTTTTGGGAAGAATCAATTCTTGACAAACACATGGGTGGGGTAAATGTGTAGGATTACATTCTGTTCAGATATATATGAACANAAAAAAAAAAAAAAAAAAAAAAAAAAAAAAAAAAAAAAGGTGCCAAATCACTTAGCAAAAGCATTTATGTGCCTTCTTCTGTGTCGTCTAGCATTTTGGCTTATTTCATATCCCAATCACATGAAGCGCTAAACCAAACCAAACCCGATCAAATGTTGTTCTTTTCAACGGGTTCGGTCGGTTTCTTGCGGTTGGGTGGGTTATGCCGATGTCCCTAAGTGCTTGATGGACACCACTTTTTGTGAACGTATCCCTATTCAGGGAACTCTCATCATCTTCCGGGTCCCTAAATGTTTTTCTCTATTTTACTATATATTTTTATTTGCCTATCTCAATAATAAACACTAAACTAATACAGAAACTTAATTTAATGTCTACACTCATATACCATATACAATTCAATCTCTAAAAATAGAAAAGCTAAATCTCCCATTGTTCTCAATTCCCTAAGGGTTTGTTTGGGAGTTTTATTGGAGGGGAGAGGAGAGGAGAGGAGAGGAATAAATCTCCCCTCTCCTTTGTTTAGGAGATTCAACTTAAAAAAGGAAAGGAGATCAGAGGACAAAGTGTAACCCCCGCACTCTTTTTTTCCTCAGTATTCCTATTCCTCCGAATCGGGGGGTTTGGACTGGAAAGGTGTTGTAATGACCATTATACCCCTTTCTCTTTTTAAAAATTACTGACTCATATCCTACACAGTCATGATACCCTCTCTTCTCTCCGTCTCTCTCTTGGCTACCGTCCCTTCTCTCCACAAACCCAACCTCCACGCTGCCGTCACAGACCGCCGTTGCAGTCCNAAGTGTAACCCCCGCACTCTTTTTTTCCTCAGTATTCCTATTCCTCCGAATCGGGGGGTTTGGACTGGAAAGGTGCTGTAATGACCATTATACCCCTTTCTCTTTTTAAAAATTACTGACTCATATCCTACACAGTCATGATACCCTCTCTTCTCTCCGTCTCTCTCTTGGCTACTATCCCTTCTCTCCACAAACCCAACCTCCACGCTGCCGTCACAGACCGCCGTTGTAGTCCACTTCCGATAAGCGAGTTGATTCACTCACATGCTCTTTCTGCTTCTACTCTGAAAATCAGGTGAGATCCTATATTTTCTACGCTTGATCGCTTCTCGTCGGATCTGTTAGCACTCCTTGTTACTTTGTTTATTCATTCGCTTCTATCCCATGTTTCAATTTATGTCGTTTCCTCCTTCGATTACTGCTTCATGGGGAAAATTTTACAGTCTCTGCACGCTTTTTGTACTATTTTTTATTTTTCATGAAACATTGTGATCTATAATAGTGGGATAAATAGACAGATAACCTTAAAAATCCTGGTTCGACCCTTTCGTTGGTAAATTTTCTTCTTTTCCTGTGTGTATATTTTTCTAAAATTTATTTTTGAAGACTAAAATTTTCGGTTATGCTTCTGGGGTGAAGGTTTTGGGGCATTGAAGGGGGTGAATTTGCTTCTTCCTGACTATTCCTTAGTTATTATTATGAAATGCAGGGTTACTTTATATGTGGGGACAGTAAATTGGTGAAGGAGCCCAATATTATGCATTTTAAAGCTCAATTTATGTGTATTTTGGTGTTAAATCAATCTTTGAATTGGGTTCTCTGTATGAGTTTAAGGTCTTCCTAGAGGTAGAGACAGTTGTATATGTATATTTCATTTAGAATCATTATGGAAAATTTCATTGTAATGCATTTCTAAAACAATTGTAGGGTGCTTTTCTTTTGTATCAAGTCTATCATCCCCACATTAAATTCCCAGTGAATGTTATAGAGTTCAATAACAGGTAGGGGTACATCCTATAAGCCTTGTGTCTCTGTTCCATGTAAAATTGCAAGTTTAGATTCTACATTTGCTAACTGAATATTACTAATTCAGCTGAGGGACTACATTTCTTTCAGTCCTTTTACTTCTTAAACTTAGAATCCCAGGGCTAGAGTTTGCAGCACTAACTATTCTATTAATATTCTCTCTCTTTTATGCTTTGCAATCATGGATGGACTCTTCTACCCAAAATGAAATGTGTAGATTTGTGCTTGGGTTGTCGCTGCTCTGATGGTTGTAATTTTTGAACCTTTTGATGTTGGTTTGAGACTGAGTCAACTTTTGGGTCTTTCTGATTCAACTTTTAAAGCAGTCCTTTTGACCTAGCATTTTCTTGTAATCTTTTTGCAATTTGACTATTGCTCTTATATAACAACTGCTATTTGCTTTGGATCTGGACCAATTCAGCTTGATTGGACCCATGAACTTCAGTCTTGGATTGCTCTTATACAATAGGAATCAAAATTAAATTGGATTAACTTTTAAACCTAACATTTATATTGCAATTTATCTTGTTTCATTTTGTTGTTGCTTTTACTGATTAGTTGGTAGAAAGTTTGTAGGATATGAGTTCTGCTGGTTACATATGATTAGTTTGTGGTACCTATGGAAAGGGTCTATGTCTTTGATGCAATTTATGTGGTGGGTGAAAGCAACAAGGTCCAGAGGCTAATTCATATTGAGAGAAATCCTTATGTTTTGTTGGTGGCGTTGGTCAAGAAACTTATCTAATACAGAAAATCTCTGCACATATAGGAGGCTTATATATTGAGACTATTATGCATTTTACTATGTTACCTGTCTGTAAGATCTTTTATTTGAACCACACAAGCTTGTAAGCCCACGAGGCTTTTATTTTTGATGATTTTATCACAGTAGCTGGACTAATATTGAGAGGCTGTTTACATGTACTTTGTCTTATTTTGTGTTTATCTTTTACTTTTGCATAGAATGTTAATTGAATTAGACTTTTTGCTATTTAGTTTTGTTACCTATAAATAGTTGAGTAAAACCCCTTTTTGGTCCCTGAAAGATAGGTTCGGTGACACTTTGGTCCCTGAAAGATTTTTACCGACACTTTGGTCCCTGAAAGATCAATCCGTTAGCCATTTTAGTCCGCCGCTGATCTCTGTTAGTGGGTCTTCACAGAAAACACCACGTGGCACGTTAAGTGCCTATGTGGCCGTCAAATACTTAGCTGCAAGCTAGGCATGGAAGTTGGCTGGTGGCATGGAAGTAACAAATACGATGCCGTTTTGGAGGCCTCCCATTCTTAGCATAGAGGGCGTCGTTCTGGTTTGGGAGGAGAAGAACTCCATCGTGCAAGAACAGAGGAAATTCGAAATCCCTCATGGAAGGCTGAAACCGGATTTTCCTTAAGCACCGAAATCCCCCCAAAATCACCCAGCCATTTATGCATTTCTAGGTGGGTGCGTGAAGATATTTTCCCAAATTGGAA
>QAOA01008044.1:0-51191 GCA_003255065.1 Cercis canadensis | reverse complement strand
GTTTTGTAGAATATAGAGAGTAGTTCAACTTCAACCAACATTAGAACTTCATAAATTGTACTTATTTTATTTGCTTGGAGCCTTTTGAACTTATTATGATTTCTTATTGACTTTTATAATTGTTTAAGAACAATTTTTATAATTTTGTTTGAATATTATTTATGTTATTGTTGTTGCTTGAGGATATCTTGAATTCTTGATGATGTTATTTGAGCATTATTTATATTATCTTATTCGATTAAAGTTGAATTTCAATTAGAAATCGTGATCGATAGATTAAACTTATAAATTGTATATATTTAAAAAAAAGTATGGTTGTATGGGTAAATGTGGCGAGGCATGGAGCAGATGAGGATTTAGTGGGGCGGGGATGGGGATGCTGAAAAATCCCCGCCGGGGATGGGGACAGGGACTGCTCGCCCCGCNGGATGGGGACGGGGACTGCTTGCCCCGCCCCATCCCCGCCCCATTGCCATCCCTACTCTCCTCTCCCCTCCAAAAAAACTCTCAAACAGACCCTAAATGTTTCAAGGGGATGGAACATAATGGTTCATAAAGGGAAGGGTATGGAGGGAAAAGAGGGGGAGTTACCTTCCCCTTGTTTAGATGTTTAAATAAGAAAGGGATGAGAACTAATTTCCCTTTGTTTGAGAGTTAAAGGGAAATGAAGGCATAGGAATAAGTTATAATCCAATACAGTCTTTTTAGTTTATGTTTTGAAAAAAAAACTTTAGGGATATGTAACATATGTTAGTAGTTTCATAAATTTTTAATTAACAAAGATATTTCATTCCATTGCTTCCACTCTGATTTAGTGGGCAAAAAGAAACTTAGGGGTTTGAGGGGAATAAAATGGAATTGGGTCGGTTTCCATCTCCTTAATTTTGTCTTGCTTAAAAGTCTTCCAAACAATTTAGTGTTACTTTTCCCCCTTCAATTCCATCCATCCAAACATAGCATAACTATTCTATTCCCTTGGTCAGTAAACTACGAAACACTACTATTTTTCATTTCATTTATCTACTTTAATGTTTAAGATTAGGCACACTATTGGCTAACTTTTTTTTTTTATGTGATCAAGGTTTCCTTAAAAGGGTATCAAATTGAAGCAGCTTCTCTATTCTGCATTCAAGGTAATATTTCTAAGGGACCACCTCCACCTTAACCATTATAAGCTATACTAATTGCTTAATTTTTATTATTCTATTTGTTAGGCTTTTCTACTGTTTTAGATCCATTCCGCAACATTCAGTAAATAAATTAAAATCCAATTTTGCATTCTATGCACTATGAAAAATTGGTTAGATTATTTATGCATATCCACTCTTCTTCACACCAAGATAAGATAGGTTCAAAGTGTACGATAAAAGCTTATCTTAGCCTAAAAAGGTAGAATTATTTGAGACACACTGCCTCTCTTTTTTCTCTTTCCTCTCAGTTGTATCCATTCTTCTTCACCCTTTTTAATTTACTATTCAACTTGAAGAGTAATCAGCAAAAATAAATACTATGTCCCCACAGCTCAATGGTTGAGCATGAGGCCTCATAGAGGTCCAGTGGTCAAATCCCATTAAAACCAACTGAGGTGAGATTTAGAGAGAAGATAGGCTACTCTATATTATGTAGCTTTTAATAGACAAAAAAAAAAATACATCACAATATGGTTAAATTTATTTATGATTTCAATTTAAACGGATTATTAATACAAAAAAAAAGAAATTGTCCTTAAGGGGATACCCCAATAGCTGTACCTTTAGCCTTTTGTTACCGAGGTCTCATGTTCAAATTAATCTCATGTATATAGAAGGAGATAGTAGGCTAATTCATGTTATGTTGAAGAAAAGGAAAGAAAACATATCAATCTACACAAATAAACTTTTATATAGATGCTGGACAACATTCAGGACTATAGCTAGTGTCTAACAAAAAGACAAAGATGAGCTAATTAACTAATTTGTTGCAAATATTATATTAATTATGAATAATATTTTCTCTCTCTACTTAATTGTTGTTACCATGGGTAAAAATAATAAAATATAAAATATAATGAGCATGAGGAATCCTGAGGACGGAAAAGTAGAATCCTGAATATTAGTTGCCTCATATTAAGTCAAATAATGCATCAATTAAGATCATAATTGAAGTATTATTGGACCCTATTTAAGTGATTCACCCAATCAAATAACCAATTAACTTAGTATGCATAATGGATTAAACTAAATTAATGGGATCTTTTTCAAACATAATTCTTTTTTTTTAGCTTATTGGCAATTTTGGTCTCAATATTTTACCGATTCTTATGAGTCACTCCCTTATTTTTAAAAGTGAATAATTTAGTCCTTATATTTTTATAAGTTTGGACGATTCAGTCCATTCATATAACATTCAACAACTAACGAAATATATTAATGTGTTCAAAAAATAATTTTTTATTACTAAAATGTCAAATAAGTGTGATGAGGCTTCAATTAAGTAATTCATCTCCTTCCTCCCCTCTCCTCCACTGACCCTCCATGGGAGGCCGCCATCATCATCATCTACAAGAAAAAAGAACAAAGATTAAAATGAAGAAATCAGGCCTTGGGAGCTCACTCTTGCCGAGCCCACTCTCCAAACCCAGGCCTCTCCGCTCCGACCCAAAGGTTATCAACTCTTGGGAGCTCATGGCAGGCCCTCGACGCTGACAGTTTCCGCTTCTCTCCTCTGCCTCCTCTGAAACCCCTGACGGTCAATGATTCAAACCCCGAAAAAGAGAACTTTAACCCAAATCGGTTCACTTTCCCAAATGGGTCTAGAGCTTTGAAGCCACTGGAAACCAAGAAACCTGGTTCGATTAAGCCATGGCTGGATCGGTTCGAGAGGATATGCCCGCCGAAAGGGGAAAACGGGGTGGTGATCTATACGACAACGTTGAGAGGCGTACGGCGGACATTCGAGGCGTGCAATGCAGTGAGGGGTGCAATTGAAGGCTTTGGGGTGCTAATCTGCGAGAGAGATGTATCAATGGATCGTGGGTTTAAAGAGGAGCTAAGGGAATTGTTGAAGGGGAAAGAGCGAGAGGCATTGGTGCCTCCAAGAGTGTTTGTGAAGGGGAGGTACATTGGTGGGCTGAAGAGATGTTGAAGATAGTGGAAGAAGGTTCATTCGGCGAGTTGCTTGAAGGGTTGCCAAGGAAAAGAGCTGGNGGCTTTGGGGTGCTAATCTGCGAGAGAGATGTATCAATGGATCGTGGGTTTAAAGAGGAGCTAAGGGAATTGTTGAAGGGGAAAGAGCGAGAGGCATTGGTGCCTCCAAGAGTGTTTGTGAAGGGGAGGTACATTGGTGGGCTGAAGAGATGTTGAAGATAGTGGAAGAAGGTTCATTGGGCGAGTTGCTTGAAGGGTTGCCAAGGAAAAGAGTTGGGGCTTTTTGAGAGGGTTATGGCGATATGAGGTTCCTGCCTTGTTTTCACTGTAATGGGAGCTGCAAGATGGTGGTGGTGGTAAAGGACGAGGTGGGTCAGAAACAGGGGAGGACAATGGTGACCAGGTGCACTGATTGTAATGAAAATGGGTTAGTGTTATGCCCCATCTGTAGCTGAACATTCAAATTTCTGTTCATATCATTGCCCTTTTCTCCTTTTAATTCTTCGTTGTATAAGTTATGGTGATATGTTTCAATTCACCATTTTTAAATGAAGCTAGAAAGAGATCCTTCTACTTTCGTGTTTTTTATTGCTTACTTCAGACCACGAATGCTGCAATTTGATGGAGAAGATGATAAGTGATTATGTGCCTAGCACGTGACACACTTAGACCCAGTTTAGAGGTAAAATGTCTTATGTGGCTATTCATTTGACAGATTAGAATAAAAATTTATTTATTTTAGGGACATGTCAGCTTCTTCCGTTAGTAGATAGACCAAAGACTAATGGTTGGATTAAAGTTTCAAAGTTTAGACAAATATAAGGACTAAATCGTTCACTTTTAAAAATAGGAGACTAACTCGTAGGAACTAATAAAATAGGTGGACCAAAATTACCAATAAACTTTTTTTTTCCTAGGTAATCAAGGGATTTTGACCTGATACTACTCTTTTGATGAAGTCAAACTTATAAAATTTGAATCGAGTCATCCCTATTCCAAGAGTTTCGTTATTAAAGCACCAAGTTATAGCCTTATGTGAGTAGTGCTTTTGAGAAAACCTCCCTTTTTGTCAAAGGAAGACTCAAACATAAAACTCTCTCCATACGAAAAAGAATCTTGTTGCCTTCCAATCTACAACCCACATAGCTTTCAAACATGATCCTAATCCTAATGGTTCTTTTTTGGTCGTTATCCCTCTGATTTTTGGATTTTGCATGAAGTTAGAGTTCAAAAATAGGGTGTCTACATTTGGTTGATTAATTCAAGAAAGAAAAACACTTCATATAAGTATGCCTTTGTGTAGTTTGGCTTACTTTTTTACTAGGATTTTTATATTGTACATCACTAGTAGAATCTAAAGTTTACACAAGCACTTAATTTATACATTTTTTTTTCAATAAACACTTTATAAAAAAAACCCTAATGATTTTTGTTATACTTTGGCTAACTATGCATTCGAACACAACCTAGAAACACTAAGATCAACCGTAGTACCACTTAGCTATAAATCATTTGGTATCTTAATGATAATTTAGATAGTATTAAATAGTTAATCTATGACAAACTTTAACAAAACACGATAAAAAAGTTATCAAATTAGAATTAACATTTAGAATCAATCATAACCGCTCATTTTATGTTCTTTTGATTTTTCTATGAAAAATACATTTTGGAATATGAAACATCTTATATTGAGATACATGAATAGATTATGAATATTGATGTCTTAAATTTAACTTGTTATAAATACAATAATAAAATTTCAACCGCTTATTTAAATATTTTACTTTTTCCATCAATAGTGTACCCAATAATAACTCTTTGATTATTTAGTTGTTCATGACTGAAACAGCCATTTTGGTTTGGGTAGCCAAAGTTACGAAATAAATACTACAAGCAGGGTTATGTGTTAATTTTTTGATTTTATTAGTTCAGCGCATTCAGGTTAACTTACATATATAATTTCTATTAAATCTTGTTTATTCCTATTTATATTAAAACGCAAGATTCTATCAGTCTCTACAAAACTGTCACCAATCAAAAATAAGTGGAAAGAGAAAACGAGAGGCAATGAGAAGGGGAGAGGCTAAGCTTGAATTGAGGAGGCTATATTAGCAGTGCTAGAATCCTAAGGGCTAAAGATAGGATCCTTTTCCAAACCATTGAACTCATTGATCTCATTTTCTTCTCTCCTTCCAATCCCAATATTGTTTTCTCTGATATCCATTTTCTGAGCCAATTTGATCATCAACTTAATGCATGCATGAAAATTCACATTGATCTCTTGAATCTGCAAATGAGAACACCAAAGATACCTATGAAGGAGAAAAAACTTCACAAACCCCATTGAGGTAGATGGCAACCTCATCAAATAAATAACAAAAAACAATGGCAACATCATCACAATCATCATCATCTACACGCCCACCGCAGGGGGTAAAATTCACACGGCGTACTTCAAGTGGCCGTGTTGTGAGCTTGTCCCGGGATGATGACCTAGACATGTCCGGCGAGTTTTCAGGCCAAAATGACTACATTAACTACACTGTCATGATGCCACCCACACCAGACAACCAGCCTGGGACCTCAGATTCCAAGCCTGATGGTCCTGGTGGGTATGGGACATCGCGGTTTGCACCCGAATCTCAACAAGAAGGAATGAATGATGGCAATAGTGGTGGTGGCAGTGGTACATCTAAATTGGATAGAAGAGTATCTGTGTTAAATTCTGTAAATAACAAGTCCATGTTATTGAGGAGTCAGACACAAGATTTTGACCATAACCGTTGGTTGTTTGAGACCAAAGGGACATATGGAATTGGGAATGCATTTTGGCAGAAAGATAGTGCATATGGGGATGATGGTGGAATGAGCATGGAGGATTTTATGGACAAGCCTTGGAAACCACTTACTAGGAAAGTTCAAATTCCAGGAGGTACACTTAGCCCTTACAGGTACAAATCTCTTGGTATTATGAAAATTGCTAAAAGTTTAAAGCAGTGTGCTTTGTTCAGTTTCTTTACCATCAATCCTTTTCCCTTTGATTGTATAAGTAGTTAGACTCTAGCCTGTTTTGCCTTTGATGACAATTTCATTTTCTTTATCTTATTAAAACAAGATTTTAGAGTTTTTCGGGGGAATATGTAGCTTTGTTAAGTGTGGTTGATAGGGAAGGTGGAGAATAAGATATTCAAACATAGATCTCTTTGATTGAAAATATTCCTTTTTTTTTTTTTTTTTTTNTTTTTTTTTTACAGCAGGAAAGTATACCAAAATAGTTGGAGTAAATTGGGATTTATAATAATTTTCTGTCACTTACAAGTTATAAAATATTTTTTTCATTGAACAGGATATTGGTGTTCATCCGTATAGTGATTCTAGCATTCTTTCTAGTGTGGCGTGTTCGGAACCCTAATTATGATGCAATGTGGTTATGGGGTATGTCCATTGTCTGTGAGATTTGGTTTGCTTTCTCTTGGCTTCTTGACATTCTCCCCAAACTTAACCCCATAAACAGAAGCACAGACCTTGCTGCTCTGCATGACAAGTTCGAGCAAGCATCCCCATCAAACCCTACTGGCCGATCAGACTTACCAGGCATTGATCTTTTTGTCTCCACTGCTGACGCGGAGAAGGAACCACCTCTTGTCACTGCCAACACCATTCTTTCCATACTAGGTTCTGACTACCCAGTTGAGAAGCTGTCATGCTACATTTCTGATGATGGGGGTGCCATACTCACATTTGAAGCCATGGCTGAAGCTGTCAAGTTTGCTGAGGTGCTTGCACAATCTTGGACAATAAATTAAGGCAAATAGAATTTGGACATTGACATGTAGTAACCTAAACAAGTCCATCTTAAGTTGGTAAAATCCTACCAGCTACCATAAAATAACATAACTATCTCATAAAAAGAATATGAATGTGAATTTCTTTATTGGGCAAGGTTACATATGATCAAAAATCAAAGAATTATAAATTTTAGAATTCCAATGTTAATGTTACCAAAGAGTGAGGATGGCTCTATCAGATATGGAGAAAGTTTTACTCAATTTTTTACTTGTTTATATGATTATGATATGCCCTCAATTAACTCTTTGCTTCTTGGTTATGAATTCACAGATTTGGGTACCCTTTTGCCGGAAACACAATATTGAGCCAAGGAATCCTGATGCTTACTTCGCCATAAAAACGGACCCCACAAAGAAGAAGAAAAGGCCTGATTTCGTCAAGGACAGACGATGGATTAAGAGAGAGTATGATGAATTTAAGGTCCGGATCAATGGCCTTCCTGAGGCAATACGAAAACGGAGTGAAATGTACAATTCCAAGGAGGTTATGAAGGAAAAGCAGATAGCCAGAGAGAAAAATGGTGGAGTACTGCCACCTGATCAACCCATTGATGTCACCAAAGCTACATGGATGGCTGATGGGACTCACTGGCCAGGGACTTGGCTCACCCCTACAGCTGACCATAGTAAGGGTGACCATGCGGGAATCTTGCAGGTACCCTCCATAAACTACTTGTGCATATACTAATTTACATGTCTGCATTTAAGTTACGGATTGGGCAGCTTAAACTATTTTCTACCTGTTAGTTATTAGGGCATGAATAGTGCTTGAATTTATGAGTAGTTGGGTCTAGTGCATGGGTGAAAGAAAGAAGAAGAAGACAAGAGACATAAAGGAAAGGAGGCAATAGACAAACGTAGGAAAGGAAATTTTCTGGTTGCTTATCTTGAATGGTCTTGCATGATTGGATGACATACAAAAGAGACATTAAATGAAAGTTGGCCAAATTCAGCCATATCCTAAATCTCTAGCTATAGGTCCGCAGGTGATAATAGTGCATGCTTTTGATAAAGCTAGACACAACTAATATGAACCCATACATGCAGAGATTTGTTTTTGACAAATTATTATATGATAATAAATTCATTTAAGGCTTTGGTCAATTTTTGTGTGCTTGAGGGTGCATCACGTGTTGATACTACCATACTTTATGCAAATAGGTATTAGTTGCACAAATGTAAGAAAAAGTGAGGTGTAAATAACATTATTCAATTAAAACATCCATTTAAATACTAAGCTTTAGGCTGTTTTCACCTCCATCAATTCACTTAAATCTGGTGATGGATTCTCATCTTACAGGTAATGAGCAAGGTCCCAGAACACGACCCAGTCATGGGTTACCCAGATGAGAAAAGATTGGACTTCACGGACGTGGACATCAGGATTCCAATGTTTGCATATGTCTCTAGAGAGAAACGTCCAGGATATGACCACAACAAGAAAGCAGGAGCCATGAATGCCTTGGTTAGAGCCTCGGCAATATTGTCCAACGGACCCTTCATCCTCAATTTGGATTGTGACCATTACATCTACAACTGTCAAGCTTTAAGGGAGGGAATGTGCTTCATGATGGACCGTGGCGGTGACCGCATATGTTACATACAATTTCCACAGAGATTTGAAGGGATTGATCCCTCTGATAGATATGCAAATCATAACACAGTCTTCTTTGATGGTAAAACCCTAGTTTACAACTATAGGCTTTCTCTTTTTACCTTCAGCAAAAGCATGAAAGAAAAAAGTTAATTCTAGACAGTTTTGTTAGTTCAAATTTCAAGTATAGATAAATTTGCCCATATTTTATGACACAACAGGAAATATGAGAGCACTAGATGGTCTACAAGGTCCAGTGTATGTGGGCACAGGTTGCATGTTCCGGAGGTATGCACTCTATGGATTTGAACCACCAAGATTCATTGAGCATACCGGCGTGTTTGGGCGAGTAAAAACCAAAGTAAACCGAGATTTGTTGCAGGCACGATCACGGATAGATGATGACAGGCAGCCCTTGACATCAGATTCAGAGTTGGCATTTCCACAGAAGTTTGGAAATTCAACAATGTTCACAGAATCCATAGCTGTAGCTGAGTTCCAAGCAAGACCACTATATGATCACAAATCTGTGAAGAATGGCCGGCCACCGGGAGCATTGCTCATACCTCGTCCACCATTGGATGCACCCACTGTGGCTGAAGGAATTGCTGTCATCTCCTGCTGGTAATTGATTGCTTATCTCTCAAACATTTGATTTTTTATTTATTTTTCATTCCTTTTTTCATAATTTCTAGAGCTTGTTCCTATGGTTGGTGAATATCTTTATGCATAAATTCAGGTACGAGGACAAGACTGAATGGGGTGATAGGATAGGTTGGATTTATGGTTCAGTGACAGAGGATGTGGTCACTGGTTACAGGATGCACAACCGCGGATGGCGGTCTGTGTACTGCATCACAAAGCGAGATGCTTTCCGTGGCACAGCACCTATAAACCTCACTGATCGCCTACACCAAGTGCTAAGATGGGCAACTGGTTCAGTGGAAATCTTCTTCTCAAGAAACAATGCTCTTCTCGGAACCAAACGCCTCAAGTTTCTGCAGCGAATTGCATACCTCAATGTTGGCATCTACCCCTTCACCTCTTTCTTTTTAGTCACATACTGCTTCCTTCCTGCACTATCCCTTTTCTCAGGGCAGTTCATAGTTCAAGGCCTAAACATAGCTTTCCTTACTTATCTTTTGATTATCACTATCTGCCTTTGTCTGATCTCCCTTCTTGAAGTAAAGTGGTCAGGCACTAGCCTTGAGGACCTCTGGCGTAACGAGCAATTTTGGGTCATTGGCGGTACTAGTGCTCACTTTGCTGCTGTCCTACAAGGTCTGCTAAAGGTCATAGCAGGTATAGAGATTTCATTCACATTGACCTCTAAGTCAGCAGGAGAAGATGTAGATGATGCCTATGCTGATCTTTACCTTGTGAAATGGACAAGTCTTTTCATCGTGCCACTAACAATTATAATTGTAAATCTTGTTGGTATAGTCGTTGCGCTCTCAAGGACCATATACAGTGTGTTACCACAATGGAGTAAGCTCTTGGGAGGGTTATTCTTTAGTTTATGGGTGTTGACTCATATGTACCCATTTGCTAAAGGATTGACAGGTAGGAGAGGAAGGGTGCCAACCATTGTTTATGTGTGGTCAGGATTGCTTTCCATCACATTTTCCTTGCTCTGGATTACAATTGATCCTCCAGATAGTACCAATGTCTCAGGAGGAAGTATCCAACTATGATTGCAAATAAGAGAAATGGAGCCTATGAATACAACAGATACTTGGGGAATGAAATTTTCCCTATATAAATGGTGATGAGAAAAGAAAATTCAGAAAATTATGAGTAATGTATTTGTCTTTTGTATAACATTATTGCTACAAACAATAGATAATGTCTCTGGAAATGTGAGGAATGTACAATAGGGATATTCTTTGAAACTGCTAATGCAATTTGATAATATTGTCTTCTAAAGCTGTAAATGTTTTGATCATATAATACAGATATTAATGACCTAATTTTTGGTTTTCTTCCCCTGCTCATGCCTCCTAATAAAGTTTGTCTTTTGATAGTATGTGCACCTTTTGAATTGTTAGATAAAAGCTTCAGCGGGTAAGCATTTGGGCATGTGTGCTTATGGTGTAGAAACAGAGGGACTCCTTTGTTTTTATCTTCTTGATGCCAATATCGACCAATAGAAAGTTAAACTATACTCGACCTTTGGCTTTTATGGAATTATTTCTTCATCTTTTAGCATATTATAACTTGAACTTGAAACCTATGTTTCCTTTTCTTTTTTGAAGAAATTTTAATTTGTCCTTTTCAACTCTACTTCATTTACTTTCAAAAATTTTGGAACGTTCAAGTCAGCCCTTTGTGCTTCCGAACTTACCCTCGAAAACTTCGTGTGCTTGATTGTTGGGTCAAATCTAAAGCTGCGAAATTCAAGCCACAGTTGGGTCGAAACCCTTCTCAAGGAGCTTTGTTTTGCAGCTCCTCAAGTGATAATAACAGTCCCCCAAGTGATAATCCACCGAATCCTTTCTCCTAACAACCCCTATGTACTACGTCCCATTCCCATATGGATAGCACTTAAACCACCATAGTGTTTGATGTCATTGCTTGCTTTCAAGTAAAGTCGTGCTCCATGGTCTTACCTATCGGCTTCTAGTGAGAATTATTCAAATTTGGTGGAATTAAGAAAGTGTAAGCTTTGGAAGAATGGGAGGGGTGATAGCCGCAGTGGGGCGGTGGTTGGGGGTCATGATGATGCAGCAATGGGGAATGAGCGGTGGTTGGGAGTGATGACGGTGCGGCAATGGGGAATGAGGATTGTTTAAGCAAGTTTGAATTGATCATTGGGGCCTTTAACTGACCCATATAAAAATCGGATTAAACAATCTCATCCTAAGTTACATATTTACTTAATTTANTGCGGCAATGGGGACTGAGGATTGTTTAAGCAAGTTTGAATTGATCATTGGGGCCTTTAACTTAACCCACCTAAAAATTGGGTTAAACAATCTCGTCCTAAGTTACATATTTACTTAATTTACTATAAGCATTAAAATAATTAATATAAATTTTGACAATAATATTTTCACTTATTACAAAGTAGCTCTAACTCTTTTAAAGGTTATATTCTCCCATCCTTCCTCACCCTTCTTTTTCTCCCTTCCATTTCTCCTCCCTCTCCGTTCATCTCTATCTCTAAACCCACCAAGATGAAGCTTCATAAGTTTTAAAAGATATGTGTAAATGAATCTTTCGATTAGTCTTTTCTTTTAGTTCTAAGTTTCTATGAAAATATGATGAACTCTAACTTTGAATTTCAAAGTTTTGCAATTTTTTGACAAAATCTTTATGTCAATTTGATAGATCATCAAAAGCCCCATATATTGACAAATGTCACACTAATTTAATGGCTTAATTAAATTTACATTGGTTATGTTGATAATGAACTATACAATTTGGAACATTTTAAAATTTATTAGCACAAGTTTCCAAGCCAAGCCTCTAAATTTTGGAGAAAATTTTTTTTAGAAGAATTCTTATGAAATTATAAGTGTTGTCTAACTAGGGATTTTTATACCTTAGTACCATAATTTAATCACTATGTAACTTAAATACTACAAAAATTTATTATAATTCCTATCTTATGTTATAAAAAAAATAACTTTTAAAAAGTATTAGTAATACCAACTAACCTTTTAGGTGATTTTGAGTTCAACATGAAAAATAATACATAGAATGTTCGCATACGGTGAAAGAAAGCTAAAGTTTAAGAATATTTTAACCTTTACATAAATGTTGACACTAATTAATTAAAGACTTCATATCGATCTTAGTACCTTAGTTATTGAGATGATAAAATTATTGTGGAACATTCATTCAACATAACATGTAGCCATCTTTAGTCATACGTTTATTGTATATGATTCTATTTTAAGTAATAATAAGCGTAGTTTATGTGTAAGAATTTACAAGTCAATGAAGCCCTAAAATCAAATCACTTAAGGATCCACTTTCTATAGATTATGACAACATAATCCTACTTAGGTCATTTTTATTAGAAGTCATTCCTAATTAATTTTGATACAATTTTTTTTATATATAAACATCTCAAATATGTTAAATACTTAAAAGTTAAAACATATATTTTAATTAAAATTATTTAATATAAAATTAGAAAAGGGCACATTATCTTATATTTAATGCTTATTAAAAGAAGAGTGAAACCCCTTTTTGGTCCCTGAAAAATTCGACGATTGACAAGTTAGTCCCCCAAAAATGTTCGCTGACAATTTCGTCTTCGAATTATGGTTCCGTACGATAAATTAGTCTTCAAATTATGTTCGCTGACAATTTCGTCCTCGAATTATGATTTCGTACGACAAAGTAGTCCTCAATTGAGGAGTAATTTGAGGACTAATTTGTTGTATGAACCCATAATTCGAGGACGAAATTGTCAACGAATATAATTTGAGGACTAATTTATCGTATGGAACTATAATTTGATGATGAAATTGTCAGGGAACATTTTTGGGGGACTAACTTGTCAATCGCTGAATTTTTCAAGGACTAAAAAGGGGGTTTAACTCTTAAAAGAAATGATCATAAAGAATTAGAGATTGAAGATAAAATTTAAAACTTCACTAATTATTAGTGTAAAAAGTCAATAACTTAAATATAAGCATAACAAAAAGTATTTATATGGGAAAACCTTTAAATTTTCATTTTATACCAATATGAAGGAAATTTTAAGTGCGTAAAATGAGAAAATAGCTACCTCTCTCACCAGAAAAAAAAAATAGCTTCTTACTAACGCAAAATCATTTAAATATTTATGGTACTTTTATTTAAATTAGTTCTTGTAATTTTTTGATTAATGATATATTGTTAATGGTAAAAAGAGAATACCACATTCACATGCAAAAACGTCTCCAAAATTATTTGGATTGCCAAAAGCAGAAAACTCAATTTTTTCTATGTCAAAAGGAGTTATTACACAATTATTCTTACTTTAGACAACAAAATAGATAATATATAGCTCAATAATTAATTTAATATGCATAATTCACCACCAGAGAGAGTACCACACCTATATCATTGTTAACCATGTGAAAATCTTACACAAAAAATTTTAGCCCAAAATTCTGAGAGTATATTATCATTTTAATGGTGTACAGTTTTGAAAATTTGAGGAAAAAATAATTTTGGACATCCAAAAATTCTCAAAAAATTTCAGAAGGTAGAATGGGGAGAGTGAATAAGAACTGGCCAAGTTTCAATCAAAAAAAACTCCCAAGGTGTAGGCTTCACGCTTCGCTTGAGAGCACTATTTATCATCTCTTACTTTGCTCTGCAATTGGGTCACCTGACCCGTTTATTGACTTGGTTTTGCCTAGAACTAGAAACTTCAAAATTCAAAGTTAGGATTTATCTCATTTTCATGCAAAAATCCACCATTCAAAGCCATGGAATACCAGATCATGTTCTTTTGGGGACTCTTGAAACGAATTAGCCATAGTAAATATAAAGGATTTGCCTCCTTTACACCCTCCAAACTGATCATGTTTTCCTCTATGAAGGAGTTAGTAATGACTAACGTGCAGTTGGAAGAACAAGGGTGCTAACATGATTTTGGTTAAGTTAGTGGGTCACATTGATATTGCTACACAAACTAAGAAATGAACAACCAAATAGGTAGCCAAAAAATAAATATCAATCACTAGATTTGATACATGGCATAAAGAATGATAGAGAATGTGCCACGTAGAATGAGGTTATATAACCCCATATTTTTACATGGGGTAAGTTAAATCTCCCCTTGATGATTATGGGACAAAATGAATGTTAATTGTGATGTAGAATGGGAAAGGAAAATAATAATAAAAGGTTTCGAATTCAGCCTTAAAAGAGTTGAAATTCGCAATTTCTCAAAAAAAATGTAACAAGAACAGTAACAAAATAGGGTTTATTTCATAAAATCATCAAAAGTTTTGAAGCAAAAGACACAATATGCTTTATGTAGGTGGACTCAATAACACTAATCCTAATAAAAATAAGCTATTACTTTTGATGGAAATAAGGATAAACTCCTAAACCACTCTTATTACAAGATATCCTAAAAAAAAACACAAATATAATTGATACATAAATTATCATAAATCCTAAATCCTAATTATAACCCTAATTTCTTAATTACAAATCCTAAATCCCTAACCATAAAACATGTAATTGATACATAAATTATCATAATTTTATTCATCCTATTCTACATCAAACTGTGTCGTGGATTTTTCTATTACATTTCAAATATAAGTATGCAAAATTGCATAATTTATAAGCACAAAGGGGTGGCTTGCACGTTTTCAAACTTTTTGGATGAAGCCAAATGAGGTAAAGTTGAAAGTAAATTAGAATCCTCTTTTTGATTTGACATATTTTCTCGAGAGAATTATTGTTTGGGTCATAAAGCTTGTAAAAAAAGACAAATTCCCAACACATATTAACTCTAATTTGGTTCCATTAACATTGTTTATGTGAACAATGAACTACTTGTTTTGTTCCATGCCTATTTTCATAGGATATTCACATATTGTGATTATTAACCAAAGTCCAAAGGACACTCAAATAGCTCTAAGGAGAGAAATACTAAATAATAACTACATAATTTAAAAGAATTCTCACTTATGCTGGGCAAATTTACATCTATTAAAATAATATTGTTCCTTAGAGGCCATCATCTTATTTGTATGAATTCTTATTTGTATGGACTATAACCACATACTATGTAAAATATAACTAAATAAAATTCTCCTAATACCTACATAGATTTGAGGGAAGGAGAAATTAAAAATAACCATATGTATAAAAAGATACCTACTTACAACCCCAAATTAACCAAAGGTAAAACAAATAGTTCATTGTTCACATAATTAGTGTTAGAAAAACCAAACTAAAATTACTATAAAAACCTCTCTTTTTTTTGCAAACTTTGTAACCCAAACAATGATTTTCTCTATTTCTTTGATATCTTCAAACATTTACAATTTTTTTTTTTCTTTGGAAGCATAATTAGTTACTTTTATGATGCTGAAGCTTAACAAAAAGTAAGTCTTAAAAAAGAGATGTATTAAGGGAATTGATTTTCTACATATAATGCATTAATTCACGTAATTTTTTTTTTTAATACTTTGGCTGACTTTAAATGCAAATGCCAAACCCACAAACCCGAAAAAATGACTTTAGCCTAAACACTAGCAAAAAATTAAAAAATAAAAAAAAATAAAAAAAAGTTACTTTTCACTTCATTTGTGTAAAAGGGATAAAAGGACTCACCCTTTAGAGGAAAACAGCATACATACAAACACCAATTATAGAAAGCTTTCAAGATTCATAATTCATTAAAGTAGATATCACGACGTTGGCTGAGAGAAAAGAGGAAAAAATAAAGGCAATTACATATTACTTGTAAAAACCAAAATTCTTCAGAATAGAAATTCACGAATACGAACAGGCCTTTTGACTGCATTTGTGAAACCCTACATAGAAATTGATAGTTACCAATGAGAACTGTGTTTCCATGCAAAGAAATAAAAGGTAAGAAACAAGAAACAGTATGTGCATTGTGTTCTAGCACTTTTTGTTTAATACATAAATCGACAAAGCAATAACTCATTGGAGTCAGGCAACTAATAACAAGAGTCACGTCTTTTCTGTTTTACCTTGCTGAGTTGCTTCTGATAGAAATAAGAGTTAACATGAAAATAATGATAGTTTCATCAGGAACTCATTTAGTATCAAGACACCATACAGTTTCATCAGTTTGCTTTTGCTTCATTCAGTCATCAAAATGTTTAATGGAAAGAATGAAGTGTCAGGAATATTCCTCAATGTTTTGAATCAACAAACATGTAAGACCTGGATACCAAATGCTCATACCCAGCTTTAAAACAAGAAACATTCTCTGCCTTATGGGCTAAAAGAGGATTCTTCTTTTTTTTTTCTTTGTTTTTTTTTTGCCTTAGTCAGATAGGGGGTCACTATGTGCTTCGGCACTTTGTGGTTGGGGAGGGGACCGGTTCGAACCCAGGAGGTGATAAGCCGGTGCCTTAGTGCTGGGGAGAGGCTCTCCTGAGCCAACCTCTCTTCTGGGGGAGTCTTATTCGTAAGTGTGAACATAATTCTACTTTGGCAATTACCACATACATCGGTAGGATTGCAAAGTTTCAATATAAACTTCCAAGTAGCAGAAGACTCCAGACATCTATGAATGGATATTTTCATATTGCAATAAAAAGCAAGAAAAATCATACGGTAAGTATCAGTTGCATCACTATCAAAGTTAACCGGATAAATATCAATGAATTTACTATTGCAACTGACTTAAAACCACTGTTCCATTGTGCTCTAAAAAATTGCATATTATGACTTCACACTCCAAAAAATATAATCCTATCATATCCAAGTCTCTCAAATGAGCGCCTTCAAGTCCACAAGGTATTCTTACTATTTAAATGCAAGCGCAAGATAAAATATTCTTAACTTGCATTTGCATTCACAGATTAAGAAACTTCAAAAGAAAAACCACAAAGAATAGCAGCATACCTCATTAAATTTAAATAGTACTGGACGTCGATCTTTCTCCAAGCTTACTTCTTTCTCTACAGCTTTATCATCATTTTCAGAACCTTTGCTATTCAACTTTCTAAACCTGCTCCCAAAGTGAAGAAAGATCAGCAGCAATTAACAATGACATTTTTATGATAATCATGCATCAAGGCATGCTAAACCCCCATTAATCCTATTGTACATTGGCCATAGAAAACCTTAAATTTTTTAAATAATACCAAAACATCAAAGAGTTTTCATGAATGAAATTCTGTAAAGCACAGTGCCATTTTTAGATTAAATCAAAATTTAACGTCAAGGAATAAATCACTAAGCATATATATATGACAATATTGATGATGTGGCATAGGTTTGAATAGGCTGCTCAATAAATAAATACTTTCAGTGATAAGGAAACCCGGTAATAAGTGACGGCCGTCTAAAATATAAAATACCATGTTCTCTTAGAGTCTGAAGACTCTCAACAGAAGATATAAGATATAGCTCAATGTTCGGAGACACCAATAGATGAGAGCACCACAACTATTTCATGGTTTGATCAATCAATAAAACCAAATGGAATTACGATATGCTGCAAAACACTTTTATAGACAATGAATACTGGGCAGAGTACAGAATCTAAGACATGATACAAATTGTTTATGCAAATTCCATACAAAAATATGTGAAGAAACACCAATGAGTGATAATTAGCTGATGTTTCATTTAAAAAACGAATGTATCTGTTTCCAATCTCTAGGCATTTAAATGTGTGGCAAAATTAAAATGAGTTTATGGCACATATGGATTAGATTTAACATCTACACATTCTCATCTATTATTTTGACTATATTCACTTATAGAAATGATAAAGTGCACTAAATAAACGTAGTTTAACTAAGTTATGATAATAATGATACAAAGATACTAGAAACACAAACAACTTCTGAGGAAGACTTACCTGTCAAAAAACCTTGAGGAACTGCTGGATGGCTTTTTCATATTTCCTGCGTTTAACAGTTTTACATTGTCAGCTGCACCTTTATTGAGATCCAAATTTGGTGATACCGTGGAGGTATTTGCATTATATTGCCTTGCTTCTAAGACATTCTTCACTTTTTCAACATTTTTTACAGTAACTGCTGCTGCATGATTGTTTTTGGCTGATTGGGCATTGCTAGTTTCAGTGTCCATAAATTCACGCCCTCCTGGGCTGCATCCAGTTGCTGAAGGCACTGATCTGTCAGCACTTACTCGCAAGATCTTCTGCCTTTCAACCTAAAACACGTGGAATAATAGGACAAAAGCATAAAGAGTGAAAAGAATTGGTTTGGAATTCCCTCTGCAATTCACCAAGTTTTAAATTAAATAATCGAGAGAGTAAAAAAATTTCTTAGCTATACCTTTTCTGATAACATAATTCTACTGGCTAAAGCAGAAGACAACAATCTAAGGCTTGCTAAGATCTTCAATGAATCTAAGGTACGGAACTAGGTTTTCTTAATGATTCCAGCCATAAGAAATTAAAAGATGAATGTAACATTAAACTTTGTATACCAGGACAGATGTAACTTCCCCTTTATTTTGTTTTCTGTCAATATTTCATTTTTATTCTTTTAAATTTCATTCTCCATGCAAAACTTCCTTTTAACCTACGATAGTAATAGAGTTATATAGAGACAGCAAGAATGCCACTGATGAGTAACATCATTGGCCTACAATTTAATTAAGTAAATGCACCTCTCACCTCATGCAGCAAAACCTGCTTCATAGGTAAAGAAAGCACATGATGATTTGAAGTATAATCCTGCACAAATGAAAAGAAAAATTATTACAATCAAAATAAGATTCATATTCTTTGTGATACAAGTTATGGACAATGGTTGTAACCTTAAACTTTATGAAGTCAACAATTGGAGGATCAAAAGACAATGCTGAGTCATCTGCTACTTCATGTCTCAGGTTATTAGGCAGCATATTTGATTGCATATTCTTATATGTTACAGAGTAAGAGAGCATTGTGCTAACTAATTCAGCGAGGTCATTCTTCTGTTTATCTGATAGTAACTGTGATGCCACCTAAAGGAAAAGCAGACCATGTCAGGAAGAAAAAAATTTCACAGGTATCAAACAAAAGAAAAGCAATGAGAAGACAATTCAGAGTGCATCAGAAGTTAACCAAGCCAATCTGAGCTCTAAAAACTCAGGTCAAACACAATTAAGAGCCTGCTGTTAAGGTTCAAGTCATTACACAAGCACCATCAGTTTAAAAGTTAAAAATCAAAATGAAGCTAAATAAGTCCTAGCCCAAATATTAAGTCTTTAACAAAGATGAAAAAATTATTAATTGACCGGTCTTCATGATAGCCTATCAGTTTGGTTTGTTTCTACAACATACTATGCCTCGTATTATGAACTCTTGTTGAACCACCAAAATTATCCTCCTCCAACATAACAAAAGTAGAAGCCAAAAAACAAAACAAAGAATCATAAAGTTTCTTAAAATACCAAAGCTTTTCTCTTCTTTTATTGCCAGAAATAACAAAGTATTTTGATCTCTTTAATTATCCACATCAAATACCCCCATACCAACCTAACTAGAAAAGCACCTTAATGATGCCAAAAGGACAATCCTCTATTTTACAGAGGACATAAAGGTAGAAACTTCTTGTTAAAAGGATGCCTAAATTGGTCAAGGGAGATAGGTTGTTAGGTTCCACTTTTATTTTTCATTGATCCAAACTTAAACCTGTTGTGTGATATCCCAAGTTTTAGATTATATGATACTTTAAAGCACTAAGGCTTGACTACTATGACAAATCGGACTAGCCTTTTAGGTCATGTGGTTCAGCCTAGCAGTTGTCACGAGCCAGTTGGGCTTGGGGTGTGACATATGATCAAAGGATAAATGACCTTACACTGTAAACAATTGTATCAGACTCTTCACAAAGGACTCGTGGTTGTTCCCTGGGCATGTTTGATACCGGGGGTAGATAAAAGCTTGACTCTATATAGGATTTCAGACGAATCACAATTTATTTTCCCGGTGAGAAATCTGATTCAAACTCCATGTAATAGAGGTAAATTGTGTTTTGAGAGCTCTCACAAGACAGGTTTGAGAAAGAATTCAAAACATAAATGTGAGAGCCCTCGCAAGACAGGCAGTCAAAATGATTCACAGTCGTAAGCAATATCACTAAGCTCTGTCTCAGTAAACTGAACCTGTTATATATATATAATGTCCAAAAACGAAACAATAAACAAGAACAAAGAAAATGATTAGATTACTCAAGAAAAAATAAATAACAAATAGAAACAATACATCACCGGTCTTATAGTTGGCGGGGATAGAATATGTAACAATGGAGAAATCAAGTCTTCTACAAAGGAACTAGCTGATAAATGTGTTGCTATATGTGGTGGAATTTTGGAGTGCCAAGTATCCAAAATATCCATCTTTTCTATCATCATTGTTCGATACCTGGTATATGATGCAACAGTGAGAAAATACAACTCTTCAGAATTTATATTAAGTTGTAGTGTCACAAGGTATACCTTTGATAAGACCTTGGCCACTCAATATTTGGCTTTTGAACTTGGGCTACTAGACGATGTACAGTAATTGCAACAGGGGGCAAATAAACTGAAGAAAGAGACAGGGAATGAAGAATGTGATTGAAATTTACATTTGCAATGAAATCGAACTAGTACAGTTTCTCTTTACCCAGAAGGGGCATTTGTTGTGTCCGCATTATATGTTGATGCATCAGATCAGAAACTCCAAGACTATTGAAGCACTTGACCTTCAAACAGATAATGGCACAGTCAATCTTCTTATCTATATAATAGATTCAGCAAATGAGAGTCACTGGAAATCTCTGACGAATGACAAAATGCTTACTGTTTTCTGCATCACCGGGTCATGAAAATGGAGCTGCAAAATGTTTTCATGAATTCCATCCAGAATCAAGTCGTAATCACCCCTGCACATAATTAGCCTCTTTTAATGTACACTTAAATATGTTTGAAGAAAAGAGAGATGAATTTCCCAATAATCTTTGACCTACCGGCTCGATACGAGGGAGTACAACAAGTCAAATTCAAAGGACATGGTATTACGAGATTTTGTTTCCCTCTTTATTCTTTTCTTTTGGAAAACCTAAGAAGAGAATATGCACATGGTGAAAATAGAGTTCTTAGTAGTCAAGGAATAGACAAGTTGAACTGTTGAACACATTAATCCACATTACCTCTTTCCAAATGTCCAGAACATTTTTTAACATGTCTTTTCTGCCAACTACTTGAGAACCAATATCAAACTGAGAGCAAGGAAAGTATGTGACTGTTTAGCCATCATCAAATTAACAACAAAACAGCTCTCCATCCTATCAAATAGTGCTCCAGAATTTGAAGAGAAGGGGGACACAGCTCTAAGAAATGAACACATACAAACATTTCAAGGATTAACCCTTGTAATATAAAACAGACAATGGCAGCTAAAAATGATTTCCTGATGAGCAATTAAAGACATAAAGATTAGACATGTTTTACATATTGGGGGTCCTATGCTACACCCCTCAAATGTGACTTATGTCACATCTGGGTCTTTTTCTACACAGTTTTAATTCTATACTGTATCATTCGGCACAGTTGACATAATTTAAATTTTACTAGACTCACTTAAATTTTTTCAATATAGACCAGACATTGATTCAGTAAAATTTAAATTCTGCCAACTGTGCCAGAATAATACAATGTAGAACCAAAACAGTATAAAAAAAAGCTAAAGATGTGTAGCATAGCACCCCCCCTTTACATATATACTCCCCTCCTCTGACATATAAGAGGACAGATTTCTGATGGCAAAACAAAAAGAAAAACCAATGAACTTCAATTAGACCATTACAAATTGATTGAATGAATCCTAGAAACGGTCAACTCCATTATCCATGGACTTTTGATAAACAAGGGAAGATTAAGAAATGTGCTTACCAGATTAAACACATTCCCTTCCCTTTCCAATATAGTGGTTTTAAGGTAGAAATTGAAATTTTGAGCTCATTTCTAAAATTTATATAATTAACAAGCTTCATACTCACCTAAAAAATTTGAACTATAACAGACAGAACAATGATTGACAGGGGTGGAGCCAGAACCTTTTCCTGGGGGCCAAAGTTCTGAAGATTATATCCAATTATTATATAATAGATAGTAGTTTAAATATAACAGTCATTATAACTATGTAAAAATAATAATAAGATTTTGGTCATTTACATCAATAACGAGGATAAAAAAAAAAAAATTACTCATATTTACTAAGTTATCAGTGGTAGAATAACTAAATTCTTTTTATTATATTAGGGGTAGAATTTTCAGTATTTTCCTTTTTGTTGTAAACAAGAATGAGCCTAACCTGTGGAAAAGTTTTACTCAATCTTTTAACAAAAATTTGTTTGAAAAACTTTTATGGCTTTTACTGTGATCGATAACAAGTGCCCTATGTGCATCAATTAGGTCATCTGAAAATGAAGAAGACAATCCCAGTAGCATACTTTTCAGGCAATAGCTTCTTCACATGGACGGCATTAAGGAAAACAACAATTCACCATGCCTTGTATAGAACCCAATCATTTTTCCGTAACTATCGATATTACAAATACAAGTGTAATACATGATGATAAACTCAATAGTTATCATTACCTGAATTTAGATAGGTCATTTATAGATTTATAATAAATGCATAACAATTTAAATATTTCTCAATAAAATAATCATTTTTTAATATTTTTCAGCAAAATAACCAAAATATATGGTTTGTAAATCATTATCTGGTATTTTGGGAAGTATATCAAAATCACTATATGTTTAGCTAGCAAGGCCTTTTCTAAAACCCTCAACCTCTGCAGTTCGACTAAAGACAGCCTACTTTTCATAAATTTCTTAAAAAGCTCCCACAACAACAAATTAGGAGTGACCAAACATTTTTTCGGGAAACTGGCATGCCCAACAAACACAATCAACCTATATGAAAGCATAAGTTTTAGAATTTTCATCTGCATAGCCGGTTCATATCAAAGTCTTACCACATTGAGGGTTTCTTTCTTCTTGCTGAGAAATTGGAGAGTATTCAAGCATGACCGTATATCACATTCTGTAAGAAGAAAACAAAGGAAGTTGAAGAGAATAGAAGAAGGTTCAAGGATTAGAAAGTAAATTTGTAGATAATGAACATTATTATTTGAGTACAAAATTTATATTGTGAAAGGCAAAGTACACCTAGGACACCTGTGAAACGATTTTAGCGATATAGATAAGGCATTATTAATCTGAACTTTTAAAAAAAGCATAAATTTCATACATTTATAGACAACAAATACATACACACAAAAGGCAATAATAACTAAATCAACTTATTAACGCACCTGTATACTCTGCCAGAGCAGTAAGTGCAATGGCACTAGCTATCATCCCCTCCTTGTTACATATATATTTAAGCCTACAATGATGATTTAAAAAAAAAAAAATGAATGACGAATCTAAATGAACAGAAAGAGACATCTAAAAGAAATTGAAGTATTGGAAAACATGGTCTGGCAATAATAGTTTCTATTCCAGATAGAGTTTTGCATGCAATACAATAGTTTTAGTTACATATCAACTGTCATGTGTTCCAAAATTTTAACTACATAAAAATGACAATGGGAGAAGCTGTAAAAGAGAAAATGTTCTTGTAAGTGACCCAATATAATTAGAAGTAAGGCTTCATTCAAGTATGTCAACTACTTGTCAACTACTATACAATAGCTTTCAGATAAGTAGAAGCACACCTGAAACCATTCCAGATATGGATAAACTACTGAAAGCTAATAATCACCTGTTTACCACACGACTAACTGTTGGTTGAACAAATATATGAACCCTGTAAATAAGGGAATGTTTGTTGTCAAGCAATCAAGTTATGATCATATAATGAGCTGTACAGGTAATGAAAGAGGAACAATTAACAGTGGTGATAAACTTGAAAATGAATGACTATGTAAATGATATCCTATTGAGTTTAATGTAAAATATGGATGCTGCAAACAAACTTGTTAGGTAGGATTCCCAATCTAGCAGTTCTTAAACCGGGAAAACAATTCATTCTTTCAAAAATGAAAAATAAAAAAAAATAAAAATAAAAAAAACTACAGGGAAAAAGTAAGCAGCTTCACCATTTAGGGAACAGAATATTTAATATCATACACAAGTTAACTCAATGTACACTCACTTTGCAACCTGACGTAATGGTCTCAAGGCAGGTGCATATAGGTCATTACATATGCAAATCACCTACAATGAAAAACAACTTTAGGATTGCTGCAAATGATTTATCTGGTGAAAAATGTATGATAGCATGACCATCTGAAACTCACGGGTCTTGACAATGATGCTGTTTTACGTCCCTTCTTCGAGGATTTCCTTCCCAATTGCTCTTTTGCCAAATTTTCCCTCCCCACGTCTGACTTTTTTTCAGCAGTAACCTGCAGTATAGTTAAACCAAATTAATTCCTAATAACAAATTTCTTTTACAGCCCCTTATAGCTAAGGCTAAATTTTTTCTCAAAATGGGAGACAGTAGTCCCAGTTATAGTTGCTGTAATACAAGCACTCTATTCTTTGGTTAAAAAAACTAAGGAAAAAAAAAAAAAANAAAAAAAAAAAAAAAAAAAAAAAAAAAACTCCAGTGGATTAATGGAAGAAGCAACATGTCAACACAAACTGCATAAATTCTTCTCAGAACCTGTGAATGTTTTAAGCGAAATTTAGTGCATTTTTATAGAGTATTGAGTATGCAAACATTTTAGACAGTTATGCTATTCAGGGCCAAATTATCTAACTATACATTCTTAATATACATCATCACCTGTTTATAATGGTTGTAGTGTAGACATAAAACAAAAATATAAGCCCTACTCTCCAAGAACCTGAATGAAACTGGATAACTACATTCAGTTACATACAGTTTTATCATGCCTATCTGAATAACCTGCCTAGTAAGAACAATTATATTCTGTTTTGCATACTATCTATTATGATGAGTGTCTGAATATAACCAGTGAACCAATTAATCCTATAACATGGAAGAACAAGATACCAACAAGTTTGATGGAAGTATGAAACTAAGAACTTTAACAAAGTGAAAATGAAAATATTTTATATGACTACATTAAAGGTCATGTCAGACAGTTCAAATAGAATGCGAGCCCAGTGATGCAGACTATCTATCAATTACCATTTTCAGAAGAACCTCAACCGCACCCTTGCCATCACCAAGGGCTCCATCAATTTCATCGATCACCTGAAAAGAAAATTCAATACTCAATCTTTGTCACCCATTCTATAATATAAACTGAAAATGCTGCAAGTCAGAATCCTACCAAACACTTTGGCCTTGAATCAGACATGACAGAGTTCATCTGAACCACATCAAGGACTTTGGCTTCAATTGTTGATGAAGAACGATCATCACTAGCATTAACCTATGTAAAGTCAAACTCCTTTTTAGGATACAAAAGATTTTCAGATAACCTAAAATTCACATAAAGAAAAAGGAAAGAAGTAGAACATGGTGGAAAGGAGGAAGGAGAGAGAGAGAGAGAAAGAGAGAATAAGTTCACTAACAGCAACTAAACTAAGGAAAGAAAGTACTAGGAAGGAATATGGTAAATTTGGATAAGAATTAAAGTTATATACCATCAAGCAATTTTCATTAGCTTAAGAACTACAGAGGTAAGATGAAGTCATCCAAATAAATGAATGTTAATATGCCTTACATAATAAATAAGCACTACAACATCATAGTTTTTATATTCATCATAAAAGAAAGTAAACAAATAACCAACCAAAAAATGCTGAACAAAAAACAAATAGAACTAGCAAGCATGTGAGGTTTAATTATCATAAAAATTTAGATAAAAGAGGATGCAGCATGAAGACATGATTGTACTTGCATAAAACAGTATAGAATAATACCTCCACCACATGATATCCACAATGTCTAGCAGCCACATGCACAAGTGTAGTTTTTCCAAGGCCTGGTGGTCCACAAAGCAGAAGGATCTGGAATCATTATAAAAGTTCAGTCACCAACAGCTTTTAACACTAGTTATATGCAAAAACAGGGTGGAGAGAAAGGGTATATAAATCAACATCTACTGCTGCATGTTTATATGCCCTTATAGGAAATTACTAAATAATGACCACAGTGCAACTGCACGACAAAATTTTATGCAGAAGGGTTGCCATAATAAAGTAATTCAAAATCTGCTAGCAGCTCATAGATGCAATGGATAAATTCATCACAAATGAAACTTAATAAAATTTAGCATACAAGTTTACATTGACTAAATTAACAGACGTGTTGATGAAAAATTTCGAAGGCACATACTGTGACCAGTATAGAAACCCTACAGGTTCCAGGGTCTTGGAAATAACATGGCTATGAAAAGTTAATTTGGATAGTTAATCACCATATTTGCTTGGTTAATATAGGTGTATTGTAGGCTGTGACCTACATCATACCCTTACTAATAAATATTAAACTGTGTCATGAACATTTCATTATACGGTTTGGAATTTATCATAACTCAGGAATGAATCAGTAACTTAATTGATTAGGATTTTTTAATAAATTTGCATTTCTAAATAAATGCTTGAGTATCAAGTCCATCCTAGTAGAATTAGTCCTTTTTTTTTTTTTGGTTTTCCTCTGATCTGAAAGGAAAATTATGCACTTTAATATTGAGATTTTGATGAATTATGAAACTATGGAATGAATGTCCCTATGCTCTCTATCCTCTCCTTTGCTCCCTTTCGCCTTTCCCTATCTCTCTCATTCTCTCTCTCTCTCTGTCTCTATCTCAATCATTCCATCTTTCTCTCTCTTCCATCTATTCTATTTTTCTCAATTGATTCTACACCAGAAACTGTACACAGCAAAACAACCATTCATCATCTTTCAACAAATTTTGTCAGGTTCAAGTAAACAAATGATTAGCCAACATTCCTATTGCTGTATCACTATTGTATATTTACTTCCAATGAGAAAAGAACAAACAACTGAAGCATTTTATGACCATAAGTGCATATATGCCAATTAATCATTACGCTACAAATTTGAATAACTGGACAGTTCTCATGGGGGAAATGCAATATTTACAAACAGAACAGTTTGAAATTAAAAAATTGAAATTCCCAACACCTGTCAATTAAAACAAATGTCGATCAGGCAATTGCTATAATTACCTTCTGTTCTGGCGGGCCAATATGCTTCGCCTTCTTATTCCACACATCCTGAATGCTCTTTGAATTATCACTCTCATCCATACTTCCAGAATGTCTATATCTTCCGTTACTCCACTTGGGTCCTCTTTTCATCTTCAGAAACTTTGAATCCAAAGGTTTCTGATGTTGGACAATAGAAGAATGCCGTTTCAAAGAAGACAAAACCTCATCTGATGTACTTCGAATCTCAGATCCAAATACCCTTGAATCCCATTGTTTCAACCACAGGAGTACCTGTCCTAGGACGACATCCAAATCAATCAATAGAAACAAAAGCCATGCAGAAATAGAAGCCACAAAATAATTTCCTCAAAATAGAACATTTCTAATTAATGGGGATAGAAATGCATATGATAAACATGTACCTCACGATTTGTCTGTTCATCACTAAGAAGCTCAGTAAATGATCTTGGAGCATATTTATCTACCCAAAGTTGTTCATGGACCGTTGGTGTTTCAGGCACATCAGGAACACTTTGACTCTCAGAACTAGCTTTCAAGGTCTTCAGTATCACAAACATATGGATAGAGAAACCTCATAAGTTATGTTTGATAGACAGATTTAGCAGTTTTCTGATTAAATGAACCACCATAATGCTTAATCTATGAAAATTTCACAATGTTTAGGCACCTCAAGTTGAGAAAAGACAGTTTTAGAATGCAAACCTTTTCAAAAGCCTCTTGATCCAGTCTATCAAATAGAACATTAATGGGTTCTAAAATAAGATCTGCAAGCAAACACAAAACCCCAGTTGTAAACTGCCATTAAATTGGAACTGCACCAAGGGGAAAAAAATTAAAGTACACCTCTGGATATGCACATGATCTTTTCATCTATTCATAAGCACCATACCAAATGAAGTGGTCAGTTAAGATAAGTCACAACTCACATAGTCACATAGGCAACACATTGAAACAGTCATATTTTTAACTAAAGATGACTAGGTGAGGTAGGGTCTTAAAGGATCTCAACTTAGAGAAAATTAAAAGCCCACAACTTCAGCTTCCTCAATGAAAAGGGAAGCTATTCAAGAGTCATGCTGCCCTGTAACATTGTGGTGTCCTCTGTAGCGTTTGATCCTTGTTCAGAGGAATACTATCTATCACTTCTTTCCTTGATTTCACGAACTGATTCTTTGATGTCCTGAATCTCGTATGCTATTGGATGACATGACTTCAAAAATCTGGTTACACGAGCAATCTTGTAGAGTGAAGCTATGCATCTAGCTAGAGTAGAAGGTGGAGAGAAATGGCAAAAACTCCAGTATCATTTCTACTGGAGCAACTGGTTCCACTATTAAGAGATGAAGTGAATCTTCTCAGAGGCATCCATAAAGGATTTACAGACCTTTTAAAGGAGCTATAGAGCATTTTAGCATTCCTTAGGGATGCATAGAAGATGTCATTGATGAATACATAATCTATGTAGCACGGAGACCCAGCATACTAGATGCATAACCAGATTTTTGAAACCTCGTCATCGGATAGCATCTGAGATTCAGGACATTAGAGAATCAGTTCATGAAATCAAGGAAAGAAGTGATAGATATCAATTCCACTATTCCTCTGAAGAAGGACCAAGCAGCTACAGGGGAAACCACAATGTTACATGGAAGCATGACCCTCGAATGGCTTGCAACATTAGCAAGTTCAGCGAGCTCATCTAAACAGCTCCAACAAATTTGAAAGACCAGAAAAAACATCTAGCAATGAAGTGTCATTAACAGGAGAAAGCGAGGGACTCCCAGAAATTTACATCTCCACCCATTCAAAACTTTGATTGTCCTTACAAATTAATTGATGTCATGCATTTAAATCAGTGTACTCTCAATTCAATGCAGAAAACATCCCACCAATATCCACTAGACCCCTGCATGGCTCTTTGAATAACTAGAAGCCTTTGCAAGTAAGGATTCCAATACATATTAGCAGGTTTCCAATACATATTATCTTCACAAAGTCAAATCAGTGCCTTTTCAAACTATCAACTTAATGTACAAACACCGAAAATGTACAGGGTTCCAAAATGACATTAACATCCAATTATTTGGTATTTTTTTTTATTTTCACTTTCTATTGGATCCTAGAAACTGAACAAGGTAATGGAATCAATTGCTATACCCCGAGAATTTTCTCTGATATCCAATTTCTTCAGTCGTTCCTCCACTTCCATCGTATTTATCTTCGCATATACCCTATTTCCTCCTGGTGCAGTGACCGGCATACACTCTCCATCTATTTCCGACGCATACCTGGATAATGTCTTCTCCTTCAAAAAACACACTTGTTCTGCCTCTTTAGAATGGTTTTGTCTGGAAGGAGAGTAGTGAAGCCAATCTTGGTCAGCCTCTGGAGCCAAATTGTTAATTCTGCTCCTTTTCTCCTGTGACGGCCCCGCCACAGCTTCTGGAAGTGACCCATCTGGGCCATCCGAGCGCAACCGCTTCTGGCAATTGATTTGGGCTTCCGACGGTGATGGAAGATCTGGGGATGGTGGCGATTGTGCCGCCAGCAGTGGTTCTTGGTTTTCTTCAGGGTAGGGTTCCCGAGGGTCCAAGTCTAGGTCTTCTTCGTGTAGCCGATAATTCGATTCGAGCAACTCCAGCTCTTCTGGGTCCATATCCATGTCCATGTCCATTTGAATTGGAATTTGGAAATGGATGAAGAAGGTGAGAGAAACTTCTTCAGAGTTAAGAAGAAGGATGAGACCGTGAGAGAGACTGATACAAAGAAATGAGGGGGCAAAGAGTTTTTTTGGGCGGGAAAATGATGGGGAAAAACCGGGGAATGTTTTGTAGTTCCGAAATTGCCCTTTCTTCAAGCATAAAGATTGTAGGGTGTTTGGGAAATTGATCAATTAATCTAGAAATTAATTGATTCTTTTTTTTGGTTCAACGGTTAAAGTATTTTCAAACTAGCTTTTGTGCACCCAAAACTAAATTTTTCACATCGTGATTTTAAGGGCACACCAATATTGATTTAATGTATTCAAAGAAAATTTTCTTATATGTTAGCGCAAATATTTGAACCTTAACTAACTTAAATAAATCTATTGTATCCACATCATGTCAAACCCTTGGAATTAAGCAATTTGAGTTTGAATATGGATGGCTCAACTGAACCCATTCAATTTCATGATCCCTTTCATGTGGATGTATTAGCAACACACCTAAACTAAAGAGGACTAATTAAGGATGGCTATTTGACCCATACTCGATAGGCCCCTGTCATTTTTACACAATCGAGTACGGGTATAAGGCATAAGAACTGGGTATAGAGATGAGGATGAGGATTTAAACCGATAATTTTATAAGGCTGGGGACGGGGATGGGTAGGGCAATACCTAAACCCCCCCCCCCCCCAGCTGGTTGAAGAAGAGAGGTAGTGTTGTAGCGCCCTTGTGCTCATCTTCTCCAATCTCCATGAGCACCTTTGATCTCACCTCTGGTCTCACCTCCACTAGTAGTTTTGTGATTCCTTTGTCACTAGTTTTTGTTGTCACAACATGACCCAAACCCCACAAATAGCTACTTCACCCCCGCCAAACGCCATGTGGGAAGTTTTGTGTTGCAATCAAAGTAGTAGGACACCATCTCTAGTAAGTTCTCTTTGTGGATTTGGGTGAGAAAGCGAGAGAGAAATGAGTTAGGGTTGGGGGCAAAGTAACAATCATTTGGCTTTTGCTGTATGATCTAAATGGAAAAAAAATATAGAATCTTTCCTTCTAGTCCTTTTGAATCTTGCTTGGTGTTAGATTTTTTTGGGTTTTGTGTGAGATTTCTTTGGATATTCATTGTTTGTTGTTCTAGACTTATGGTTGCATATATGTGTACAGGTAAACAGGGATGGGGATGAGGTAGTGGGCATTCAACAGGGATAAGCATGGGGATTTGAATGTGTACCCGTCTAGGGATGGGGCCAATATTTGTTGACTAGGGTAGGGACATGGAGTAAGAGTCTTACCCCATTGCCATCCCTAGGACTTATCTTGGTAGGGGATCTGTAAGCATCACTGTAAGCTCTTGTGGAAGCCTACGGAAATAAATGATAGGATGACATGGTCTACTTATAATGCAAGCAACTATCATTCCCTTTTTGTTATGTTGAGTAGATAAGAATGTGTAGGTGTAAAGAACCATTTCATAAGTTTAAGCTATTAGGTCAAGGCCTAACAATGATTTTATATCTAATACATGTACACTTAGGGGTGTTCATCAGTTGGGTTCGGTCGATTTTCAAGGAAAACGTCACCCAACCGATAGTCATTGGGTTGAGAAAACAGCCACCTGCTGTCGACTAACTAATGGAGGAAACTGAGACATATCAGTTTGTGCGAGTTTGTTTCAAGTGGTTGGTTTAAGCAGGTTGGTGTTTCATGGTAGGTTCACAACCAAAAACCGCCTCTGATATGCCATTTGGGGATCAATGATAGGGAAATATAGAAGAGAATAAGAGTTTTTCAAAATCTCCAATGGCCTCCTCTCCTCCGCCCTCTTGGATCTGATATGTAGATTTGCAGATCTGAGATGAGTTTGTTTTAAGCAAGGCAGCATTTGGTGCTTGATCCAAAGCCTTGAAATCACTTGGCCACAGGAGAAGAAAGAGATGAAGAAGATGATATCTTGATATTTGCATACAGAAAGAGAAGAGAAACAATGAAAGAAGATGTATGTTATGATGATTGACCGTGAGAATGAAGGATAAGATTTCAAAATATCATGTAAGTTGTAAAATTGGAAGAATAAATAAATTAAAAAATATATGAGGAAACTTAATAGTTAGTCGGTTTGGTTTTGATTGGTTTATAAGACACAAAACCAAACCGACCGACTTAAATCGTTTTATCCAATTTTAGCCATTAGATCTTGCCCATGCGCCATCTAGAACTGTCCAATTTGCTTCTATTTGGTCGGACTTGGTCGGTTTGTCGCGGGTATCCCAGGGTTATGAACACCCTATGTATGCCCCCGCACACAAAAACTATTTATGCTTAAAGAGTGAACAAAGTGTAGGCCCACTCACACCTTATGTTGAAATTTTAATTTAATTGAAAAATTTGGGGGCAAAAGGGATCAATCTCTTGACCTCTTAGTCAAAGCGGGTCTAATATCATAATAAGAGCTAGTTCAATGTAAAAAGTTTAAGCTATTAAGTGAAGCTCATGAATGATTTTATATATTTGACATGCCACACACACGAAGTCTTTTGGGCTTGAAGTGTCGATAAAGCATATAGGCCCACTAATATTTTGTGCTAAAATTTTAATTTAATTTAGAAAGTGGGAGTTGCAAGGATTGAACTCCTGATGACTCATATCTTGTTAAGCATTAACAAAGAATTTTATTTTTTCACTATTGTTCAATTTTTAGTTGTTTCCATGCTAAATAGTGCATGGAACTCGCAAGCTCTGAGGATGATGACTTACAAAATCTTTTTTTGTACTTTGGCTACGATTCTGAGTTTTAACATAACCCACAAGCCCTAAAGCCACATGTTGTTTTGTGATGACTTGCAAATTCTAAATTTAAAAGTTTAAGTGATTTGATAGTTTAAATACACTATTACTAATGTTATATCTACAAGTTGTGTTTACAAACTAGTCTAGAGATCTCCTAAGATTGTTGAAGACGTAGGTTCAAATCTTTATCTCCCATATCCCTATCAAGAAAATCTAGATCTTTCTCTCTCTAATGGACAAAATAAAGTTGTGTTTACAAACTCCTAGTTTAGAATTTAAATTTGAAAGTCCCAAGAAAGAATCAAATAGTTAAATATTGGATATTTCATCAAGGTCATGTGTTCAAATCTATTAAGACAGGATGAGGTGGGATAATGGAAGAGATAAGTCACCTTTTATTACGCAACCTCCAATAAACCCACCAAAAGAATTTAAGTGAAGCTATTTGAATACGGAGTCTGCAAATAGCAATTTGTGAACAGTTTGTGAACACAAGTTTGTGGATATAACATCACTCAAATACTATACGATTGTCAATAATAACACACAATTTAAATATACTATTTTAAGGCAGAGCCCTTTCTCTCCTTTCCGTGAGTTTCTCAAAACAGTTACTGTGGACGTAATTTGCACATCCACAAAAACTCTTGCAACGCAAATCCAGTATTTTCTTCTCCAATCCTGAAGACTTTCTCTTTCATTCTTTTCTTTCTCTCTATTGTCTGCAAATTCTGCAGTTCATTTAAGGTTATGGTTTTTGAAGATGGGGCAGCAATCTTTGATCTATAGCTTTGTGGCTCGAGGCACTGTAGTTCTTGCAGAGTACACAGAATTTAAGGGAAACTTTACCAGCATCGCCTCTCAATGCCTCCAAAAGCTTCCGTCTTCTAATAACAGATTCACCTACAATTGTGATGGTCACACATTCAACTACCTTGTTGAAAATGGCTTCAGTACGTGATCTATTTGAAATTTGCATGGCATTGATAATTCATATCCCTTCTGTTTTTTCTTTTCTGTGGAAATGAATTTTGATCTAGATCTTGAATTGTAATCCGTCTCTCCTTTACATTTGGGTGATATGCTTTGTGGGTCATATATGTTTGATTATTTGAATACTTTCAATTTAAATTTTTTCTTTTTTTTATTCATTTATGTGGATTCCTCTAAGATCATTTGACTGGTTTTGTTTATATCTAATAACTGTTTATGATTCTTTTTATGGCCATCGGTAACCATATATATGTTAGTGAATGTGTTGTTTCAGCTGACTTATATTTTCTTTTTCTAGTTTTGAAAATTTAATTATAGAAGGTATACTTTTTTTTTTTCTATTTGATTTAAATATAAAAGCTTTTGAAAGTAAAGATCTAATTTTTTATTCTTTATATTGGATAGAAATTTTCTTGAAATTTTTTTATCAGGTTATTTACCAGTTTAATCGAATCATTATTAAAAGAAAATCAGTTTGCAATGGCACTATAGAGAAAGGTGTCTAAAATAATTATTCCTTTTTTTCATTAGTTTTTATATTAAAAGTTTTTCATTCTAATTGTCATTAATTAATATATTTATGTTCCTAGCTATACCACTTATTTTATTTTATTTATCAGGAAAGGATTCCAAAAGGAATTATTTGTTATTATATGCATAGAAATGTCAAATGACACAAGCACAAACAACACAATGAGATTTTCTGTTCAAATCTTCATTCTTATGTATCCCTCACTACAAAATATGGTTCTATATACTTAGTAGTAAAAAGAAAGAAAAAAAAAAGTGTCAAATGGCATGTACAGTGTATGATCTATAGTAGTTGTTCCGAAAATTGGTTTTTAATTTTGTATATTTACCAGAAAATAGTAAATACGTTGTTTCTTTTTAATTTTTAATTTTTTTGTTCTAGATTTTAAATTACTGATATAGTCATGAATATTAAAATTTTCATTACTGTTGTATACTATTGGGAGACATGACAGGCGTTGCACTATATGATAGATGAATATTATTTGTGAATATATGGTTATAAAAGTGCAATGAGGCTATAATTTCCATAAATAAGTTATTGATTTTTATATTTAATGGTATTTTTTTTTNATTTTTTTTTGTATAAAATTATTATAAGTCAATACTGAATTACAAAATTGACAAAAAAAAAAGAGTTAATTGGTAATATAACTATGAATATAACTAGGAGCCCTATATCATTGTTCTAATGAATATAAATTTGTTTTGTAATTTTTGTGTTATTACATCCCCAAATATTTTATAGGTATAATATGTGATAACTAGAATGATCTTTAGACTTTATAATTCATTTTAGTTTACAATGAAGCTACAAGATGCAGGTTACCAGTGACGGAGCATGTTCATCTGTATTATTGCACTTTAAACTTAAGGAAACCAAAATTTAGTAATTTTCTTATTTAGAGTCCTAATAATTTTAAAAAAAATATGCTTTTTATCATTCTCCCAAAAAAAAAAAAGGATAATTGTCTAATATATAGAATATTGGAAACCTAAATAAATTCTCTATTGTTTTTTTCTTTATTGTTTTTTTTTTTTTTTTATGGTTATAGCATATTGTGTGGTGGCGGTTGAATCTGCTGGCAGACAAATTCCTATTGCTTTCCTCGAAAAAGTTAAGGAGGAGTTTACAAGAAAATATTCTGGAGGCAAAGCAGCCACTGCTTCAGCTCGTGGCCTGAACAAAGAATTTGGGTACCCTTTTCTCATCACTTTCTTTTCATGAAAACTTACATTGACTTGCATGTTATACTTCGATTTAATTGAAGAAAGAGCTCTAGCTTAGTGGATTATGCTCCTAGTTATAAAGCTGGTCTTCTCATCCTCGATTTGCATCCCCTCAATTGCAATTGCAATTGTTATTTATGTATAGGTCAAAAAAATACTTGGATTTAATTGAGTACATTTTTTTTGGACATTTATTTATAGGCCTAAGTTGAAAGAGCAGATGCAGTACTGTGTGGATCACCCTGAAGAGATTAGCAAGCTTGCCAAAGTGAAGGCTCAAGTTTCTGAGGTTAAGGGTGTTATGATGGAGAACATTGAGAAGGCAAGACCTTGCTACTAATTTGAAGTTATTTTTATAGAAATTACTGGAAATTATAATTGATATATTACTACTAGTTTTGATTGGGAAAAAAAAAATCATGTTTTAGGTTTTGAATCAAAAAGAGAAATCTTAGATAAAGCAAAACCTTTAAGCTTTTAGGAAAAGTATATAACAACTATTTCGTGTTTTTTTCTTGAAAAGTATGTTTGATCGTAGAAAGTTTTCTAAATGTCTTCTACATTTTCAGAAAAGTTTTCAGGTTTCCAAAAATTTTCAACAGACTAGGCCTATTTCTCTGAAGAATTTCTCTTTTTGGGGAAAAAAATCACTTGCCTTTTAAAGAAAATATAAATGTCCTTAAGAAACTTCTGATGTAAATATTTACTCTCAATAAGAATATATTAACCTTGATTTGAACTCAGTTAACCACAAATTTTTGTGATTAGTGCACATGACCTTGTTTTTATTTTAATAATTCTAAAAAAATATTTAAACGAGGCCATGATCTATCCATTCAAAAATTTCGAACTTAGAAAAAAAAGAAAAGAACAAAAAAGAAAATGTCAGTTTGTTTTTGAGCTATACAACTTCATAGATCATATACTCTTTGGTTAGAAGATTTCATTTTGATACAGGTTCTTGACCGTGGTACGAAGATTGAGTTGCTAGTGGATAAAACTGACAACCTTCGTTCACAGGTATATATATACACGAACCTTTCCTGTTCCCACTTCTTTTCTTCTTTTGTATTTTATTATATTGGTTGATCTATATAGCCGTAAAATGATAGTTACGGAAACAACAATTCACTGCTATAATACGTGTCAAAATCTGAATTGAATAGAAGAGTTTTGAGTAGAACTAGATACATTTAATTTTTTTTTTTTGAACTTTTACTTGTGACTCAGAATTCAAACACAAACTTATAAACCTTAAAGATGATCTTAGTATTACTCAACTATAAACCGTTTAAATTTTACCATAAAGTACAATTTATCAATTCTTGTGAACAGAGAATTTGTAAATGTATTATTGGGTTTTTATCTTGGCCACAGCCAGTGGAACTCGAAGCTTTACACAAGCAGCAGTGATTCAATTCTTGTGAACAGAGAATTTGTAAATGTATTATTGGGTTTTTATCTTGGCCACAGCCAGTGGAGCTCAAAGCTTTACACAAGCAGCAGTGATTTTAGATAGTTTTTTTCATGATTAACTTTCAAGGAGAATGATAAAAAATAGTTAAACTTAAAGCATTATTTATAATTAATCATGACCATTCATTTTATGTCTTATATGATTTTAGTTGGGAATATGTATTTTGAAATATAAAAATAATTTACGATTAAATGTTTGACTAATTTAAAATAAAACAATATTATAAAATTTTAGCTACTTTTATAAATATTTTATTTTTTCTCTGCCATGGTGCCAAATATTAATTAACTCTTGTATTATTATATATTATGAACATATAGCAGCAAGATCCAACTGAATAATTGAATGAATGTAGAGCTCATTATTTGACTTGTTTGTGCTATTCATTGCAGGCTCAAGATTTCAGGACACAGGGCACAAAGGTGAAAAGGAAGATGTGGATTCACAATATGAAGATTAAATTGATTGTTTTCGGTATCGCTCTGGCCTTGATTTTGATCATATTCATGTCTTTATGTCGTGGGTTCAGCTGCTTACACTGATTCATAAGCCTTCTTGTTAATGTCCCTTTCCTCCTCAAAATTTAAGTAATTTTGTCTGTTAAATTTGTGCTTATTCTTTCTAACAGTTTTCGGTTGTATATGTCTTTCTATTATGGACTAGCTGTGTATTATATTAGATTATACTCTCTCTCTCTCTGTCTCTCTCTTATAAGATTATTTATTGTCAATTATAAGATTTTTTAATAGAATGATATGTAATGATCTCAACTATTCATTAATTTAAAGGTAAGGATGTGCGTATTTTACCCTCTAAAATGCATTAGAGGATTCTGATCCAAATGAAAAATGTCAAGTGGCAGGTGGCACTGGCCGGGTGCAATGCTAGACAAAATGAAAATATGTACAATATTATTAAATTTCCATGTTTGATGATTTCCACACATCAATTTCGAACCAATCTCAATGCACACCTAAAGAGATCTTGTCTATTTTCTGATGATTTCTGTTGAGGTCAATGTCATATTGTTCTATTGTTTCTCTCTTCCACTTGCTCTCGTACTCTTCTTTCCTCGGATTTGGCCTTATAAACATTGTTTCTCTCTCCCACTTGGTTTGAAGACTTTTGGTGTGAATTGCTTTATAAGAATTGTTTTGGTTCGCTGCTGTGTTCACGAGTATTCCTCATGTTGTTCTATGCGCAAATTGGATTCATATGTGATGGGCAAACCCACGAGCACAAGAAGAAAGAAAGAAAAGACTCTCACACACACAACAACAAATCAACACAAGATATTCAAATTGGTTCAGTCCTCTTGATCTAGATCCCTACAAAGGATGAAGCAAATCCACTAGTGTAACTTTTGCATGAACAAAGTTACAAACCCTCGCACAGTACAACATTTTCATGGTTTTTGTTGCAAACTTTTTTACCCATGAACTCACCATCCCAAAGCCTAATTACACCCTCTTTTAGGTACCTAGGCTACATCTTTCCAGGTGATAGTTACATTAAAAATAACATAAAGCCATATTTAAAGGAGAAACCCCTGGTGGGTTTTTTTTATCCTAAGCGAAATGGGACTTGGATTCAAAGAAATGTTACAATATTTTATTCCCTGTACCCTGCACTTCGACACCATAAGAGTTTTATTGTAATCCATAAACCAAAGCCAGGAAAAACCACGCACCAGCAAACCCCTCGTCATGATCTCCCTGCAGAGTTTTTTGAGCTATGGTAGTACTCTGAGCTGGATAATCATCTTTCTTCTCATGATAATTCCTTGGCCAGGTGTTACCGGTGCTTAGAGTCAGGTTTGGTGGTTTCGGCGGCACACTCTCCTCCCTCCTTATATCCCCAGAATCCGACACCTCCAGATTATCCTCCAAGGGTCTAACAAATTAATCCTCTGGTTATCGAGCTATATATCTATAACCATGTCTGTCTGTCATTATAAATTAAATAATCTAATATTTATGATTTTTTATTTAAATACTAAGAAGACTATTTATTTTTTTGGTTGAATGAAGATTAATCTTGTTAGTTTTATTGGTTAGTTAAATGTGTAATATGCAAAAAGAAATTATTGATTTCCAAACTATTCTAATCAAAATTTTCTTATGCTTAATTCATGAATTTATAAATTGCAAGATGAGCTTATACATGCTTCATATTAATTTCCACTTCATACTTCGTGAATTAGGTCAATTATTCAATATCACAAGTGGTATCATACAATGGACATCATTGCCTGTTGGGATGATTTGTATTATTAGTTTTATTGGACCTACATTTCTAAATGTAAAACTAACCGTACAAATCATTCTATTAGTCAATTTTAACTAGATCGTTGGATTGGTATTAGCCTAAACTAGATATAACAAAATAATTCTAGTAAATATAATGTACTTATTCCATCTAATAAATACATTATGTCAGAATTGAAAAATTATATGTCTCGAATCTTTATTATTCATAATAATACTTTTGGCATTGAATAATTAACCTAGTTATAATAATTTTCACTACAAGGTATTTCCTAATTTTCTTTTTATGGATCTCCATCAGAGAAAAAGGAAAAGAAAATGTAAGTGTGATTTCTAATTATAAGATATAAAATATAGATGCATGTGGATGTAGACAACAAAATCTTTTTTACGTAATCATACTTTATTTTTTTAATTTCTAAAATTCTTAATTTTCATTAAAATCTCCACAATAAAAGTATAAAACCCTGAAGGTTTTATTACCGTCTTTGAAACCCTAACTGTCATATATACCTGGTTCTGTCGGCAGCCATTGCAACCTCTAGAATACGGTATAACTATTCTGTAACATTCAATGTTATAACTTATTTGGCCTTCTTTCTCTTAATTGTGGATTGCCATTAGTTCCTCGTAAGTGCAACTTTGCCATTATACTTTTTTCTCAGTTCCTCTTATCTTTCATCTTCATCTCTCTTACATGTTTTTGTTTGTATTGATAAATATCTGTAACAATGACGTCTGACCAGTAAAACAGACAAAATCATAGTTAATTTTAGTTGTAGGAAAAACTTGGGGGAAAAAAAAAACTTGAAGGAAATTCTCCACAATTTTCAGATAATTTTCTATAATCTTTTGCTTTCATAAGGAAAAATTTTCAGAAAATTTTATGAAGATTCTTCTAACAGTACGTCTCACAAAAAGATTGGGGGGATAGACTAACAATTATATTTTTACATTTGATATTTCATAATAAGAAAGTTTATATAATAACAGGTTTCAAAAACTTGCTTGCTCATTTATTTCATTGTTCTGCTCTATTTCTTTTTCAAAGTTCATAGCAGTGAAGTCCCAAAGAAAAAGGGAAAAGAATCTTTGAATTTCCATATGTTTCTAGTTTATAGAATGTATCAAGGTGAATTTTTTTTTTTTTTTCTTTTAAGTCTCCTTCTTTCCCGTAAAAGTAACTTATTTCTAGGAACTTATTTTTCAATAGGATTTTCTGATAAATTATCAGAATATTTCATTTTGGTACACTAATCCTGATTTTTTCTGCTTGTTTCGATATCATTTTTTGTTTTTGTTTTTTTTGCTTTTCCTAAAAATTCCTTTCTTTTTTCTTATATATAGAAGAAACTTGTTATGGCATATATACCACATTGTATGGTCCTCTTATGTTTCCATCCTTGCATGACTTTTCTCAACTACGATTGTTTAGAAGTATTTTAAGGAATAGCTGACTGTGGTTGTACTGTTGGAGATGGGGGCTAAAGGTGCAACACGACTTGAAAAAGTTGTAGCTGTGCTCATAATTATAATTGTCATGTTCTCTTCAGTAGCAGCCAAAGGTAGCGGTAGACATGGTGGTAGTGGACATGGTGGTGGTGGACATGGTGGCCGTGGACATGGCAGCGGAGGAGGTGGAATCAGGCCGCATCCGGGATCCCATTCATCATCTGCCTGGCCTGATTCAGAGCTTAATTTGTTAAGATATCTGCTACTTCACTTTGGATTGATGATACTGTTCAATGCCATATGAACTTACAGTCATCATCACAAATATTAATATGGAATTGATCAATGATCAAATATTTAATATTTTCATATATTTAAAAGTATATTATATGCTTAAAATAATTTCTTCTGAAGAATCTTGCATGATGGTATCTGGGTTGCTGCTACAGTTCAAAAGAGGGTCGCACACATAGATAGCTTCTGCCCATTGTGTTGCCATCAATTAGAATCTGTAATGCACCTTTGGGTTAATTGTCCATAAGCTAGGAAAGTGTGGCTAGGTTCCAAGTTGATGTTAAGAGCCACAGATATTTCAGGGTACAGGTTCAAGGATTGGTGGTAAGAACTAGTCAGTGACGATTCCGGGGGCAGGGGGTCAGAACTAGTCAGTGGTAATTATAGTTTGGCCTCCCCACTTTTGTCTTTGACTCCGGAATTGTTTGCGCTTTTAAATCACCATCAATGAAAGTTACTTAGTGCTAACATAAAAATTGCAGCTTTACTGAAAACTTTTGTACTTAAGACTTGAATGCCAACATCAGTTAAAAAATCCAGCTTCCACCCACCCCATAAAAAGAGAGACAGAGAGCTTCCTAATTCAAAGGATCAATCTTGATATTGATTAATCATTTTCTTTTACCAGTAACTTTTTTTTTCCTATTATTTTAAGTTTATATCCAATCTCAAAATTCTTTGCTTATGAAAGTGAGATAATTCATAACATTTTTTTATCAACATGCCTGAATCAAATTCAAATAATATATTAAGTTTTATTGAAAACCCATCTAGCAGGAGAACAACTTCAAAATACCAAGGTAACATGGCAGCAGAATCACTACATTCAAGAAATAATTTACACTGTGTGAGTGATACTTTTATAATACATAGGCAGCAGCTGCAGTTTTTAGTAACAGAGGAAAAAAAATTTTAATTTTGAACTTGCAGGATCAAACTCTAGGTGACTGAAAAAACATCTCTTTCATCTTGGCTACCAACTTGTCATGAGGAGGCAAGGTGTCCTTCATCAAAGGATGTTCTTTCAAAGCATTCATCCAATTGAAAAAGTCCAGATTTTTCTCTGATAGAGATTCTATAACCTCTGAATCAATCACCTCTTAGAAAATATCACAATGCTCATGCTAAGTGAACTGTTTCAGAATCAAGCAAAGTATCTATAAAGTCATTCTTCCACCACTTTACATGTTTGAAGAACCTTTCTTGAGCCAAATTTTGGAAATACAGCTTCACCTATAAACCAGAAAATCTCCAAAATGAGAAAGCAGAGACTTGCCTCTAATTGCAGGAGGGTAAAATGTAGAGAAGACTTTAGACATAATCATTAAGCATATATGCAATGATCTGCCCAGCTTCCAAGATGAGTTATATAGCTTGTATCGACACCCATACAAAGTAATACAAATAAGTTAAGCACCAAAAAAGAAAAGAAAATACTAAGAAAAGAAAATGCTCATTCGGTATCCAATATGTTCAACATCGTTATGTTATAGGCAAAAGTTTCCAATTTGCCAATACCACATTACCAATGGGAAATGCAAAGTAATAAAAATATTCCTTTGATAGTCAGCAATAACATAACTCAAAAAAGAAATGGACCTCCTTCAACATTGATGCATGGTTCTTCACGTAGTATTTTTTAAACTTCATTTTGAATGCAAACAGTACATCTAATGGTGAACTTATAAACAAAATATCCCTCAGTGCCATTTCTCCAAGAATGACAAAAGTAATGCAAACAGTACATCTATCGGTTTAAATATATCCCGTATTACATATTTAAGATTCTATGTGGATTGGCATTTATTGAGCATATCTTACCGATTACAAGACAAGTATAATCCAATTTGACCAGAAATGATATTTAGTTTGAGCAGATGAACATGCAGCCATATCAGGTTGATTCTCTGGATTATAAACAGCCTCTTGATGGAGAATGATCACATTCAATAACTACACTAATTTACTTGATAGAAGGATATTGTATGTTTTTTATGGGACTTTTTCCGGCAAGTATACCGGGTCACACAAGTAATATAATGATGAGTAAAGTATCGTTCCCACGAGGATTAAGGATAGCAACTACCAATTTCACCAATACCAGTTCTATTTGGAAAAGATAACACTTTGGATTGAAGGCAGCCCAAGAATGAGCAGTTGCAATTAACTAAGTAACAAAACTCGAACAATTATGCAAACAATCTTTAAAAAGCAATTTAAATGTGAGATTGATAATAAGAATGAGAAAGGTTAGGGGTTGATTTCATTCACTTGCAAATTCGGTTACCTCATAGACAAAGTAACCTCAGGAACAATACTGAACTACTTATTCCAGTTACAATTCCTTTGTTGTTGGTTTATTTCCTTAATATGATTGAACCCAATTCCTTGGTGAAACAATCCTCCCTATACCTATTGATTGTCCAATTCCTTGACACAATTAATTAGTCTAGGTGATTAAGTTCTAGGAAATTAATCTAAGACCACCTAAACAAAGTTATCTATTCCTAGATTAACTCAATTTAGGACAGAATTTACAGAGCACATTCGAATCTTACTATTCCTAGTATCGAAGCGAATCTTTTAACTATTCAAATGGAGGCCAATCATTTAAATGCATTAATAACAGTAAATTCNCAAGCATTATGCAATCACCCAAGGTCACTGTCTATTTATACAGCTTGCTTTTGATCCAATTAAGTAATTATAGATCCTCATACCCTGTACATTGAAGTATGCTAAACAGAAAAATAGAGTGAAAACAACTTAAATTTAAAGGATTAAAACTCAACTCTAAGAAAAACATTGGGAATCTATTAATTAATAGTTCTGATTATATGAGCATTTTCAACATGACAGTGAAAGGGAAACCTCACCTGTTCAAGGACGAAGGACCGATTATTTGCAGACTTCTAAAGGCTTCCTTCAACTTGTTTATCTCCTTCGACACTTTGCTCTTGCTGATTAAGAGGGTGAGAATGATTTCACAAGGGTCGACGGGTTGTTCTTCCACCGTGAGCAAAGGGACACCGCTTTGAATTGGTTTAGGGTTCAAATTTGGAAAGGGAAAGGGAAATCCGCACCTTGACAGTGAGAAATCCAAATCGATGCTTTGAATCTGGGAAAGGGAAAGGGTAATCAACGAATTGGGGCTTAGAGTTCCTCAGTTCCTCCTTCAGAATTGCAAAATTCCCCTTCACACATAGGGCTTCAGTTTTGGTACTATCACTACGACACCATTTTCAGCTTTAGCAAATGGTCTACTCAATTTAAAACGACGACGTTTTGTGTTTACATGCTACCTAAAGCCCCCAATTGCTATGTCAACATGTCACTTCATCAATTAATGGACACATAAGTAATTAATGTGCTACGTGGCATTTTCTGTTAAGTGTGACAAACAAACCCTAGTGGAGGATTGATTTGGCGGACAGAATATAAAATCAAGGATCAATTTGTCATCGAAAATTTTTGAAGGAAGAATTTGTCAGTGTATGCATTTTTTAGGGACTAAAAAAGGGTTTTACTCTATTTTTAATTTAGTCCTTATTTAAAAACACTCTCAACCAAGCACCTATCAACTTCAATTTTTATTTTATTTTAATGTTATCCTTTCTATTTACATGTCGCTAATCTGATTAACAAAGCTGCTGATGTGTACCATTATTTTCTGACTTGATATTGTTATATAATTAAATATGACGTAACCATGTCTAATAGATAAAACATCCCCAAATAAAGCCTAAACCCTAGGTTACCAAAAAAAAAAGCCTAAACCGTAGCAAAACATCTCTATTTATATAAAATTCATTGAGACTTAGGGTGATAACCATATATCAACAAGTTTTATATTTTGTTTGGGAGTTTTCTGGTCTACTAAACATGGCCATATAAGTTCCTAAGGAGACACTTCAATGGTTGAGTATTTGGTACCTACCTCATTACAAAGGTATTGGTTCTAATCTCACTAGGAGCGGCTGAGATGAGATTTTGGGAGAGAATAAATTACTTCTTGTTATTAGCTTCCAATATACCAAAAACAAATATAGCCACATCATACTTCATGTTAATACACATTAGTAACTCCATTAAGGTGTTTTTATATTCCAAAATACATTTTTCATACAAAAATCATAAGAACATAAGATGAACGGTTATGATTGATTCTAAATATGAATTCTAATTTAATTATTGGTAAATTATCTAATATGATCTAGATCATCATTAAGATTGTTTTTATGAATTGTTTATTAAAAAAAATATTAATCAAGCCGCTTATGTAAATTTTAGACTCTACTAGCAATGTACAAGATAAAAATGCAGTAAAGTGATCGCAGTTAGTCACATCGAAGTGACCTATTTATTACACAATCATTCAAAGCATCCAGTGAAAAGACAATTAATTTACTTTCCAGTGGCCATTTCCACCGTCAACCTAGTCAAGGCCAAATAGCTTTCTCATCTGCCAAGCAAAATTGGCACTTGTGCTGGTCAGGAAGAGTCTTGGAAACACTTTCTCTCTGCATCACCTCTTCGCCCAAGCAAATAATTGGGCCATTCAGCCTCTATCTTGAGGTTGCCAAAGGTCCCAATGACTTGAAACCAACAACAGAAGGGAATAAATACAACATCTAAAAAACCAAAGTTGTCTCCACCAAAATAAGGCTTGTCTCCCAGCTGCTCCTCCAACAATTCCTTCTTGCCAGTTTCTTGCTCTTCTCCTTTAGTTCTCCACACTCTCCTTCCAGCTTGATACATCATTTCAAAATAAGGATTAATACTTCATAAAATTAGGTCAGAAAATTTCAGAATAAGAAAGGAGAAGAACCATTAAGAACTGCTGACGAATATCATATATAGTAGTAGAGAACAGGATGTGAAAAATCATCCAACATTGTTCCCTTAAATAGCCTACACAAAAATGTCACATTTCTTGCCACCATTGCAAATAGAAACACAAGGACTAATTTGATTAAGTTCCCATCTACATCAAAAGGTTTAAATTCAATATTCTCAAGGAACTAACTCATCCAAAATCTTAAGCTATTAGGTAAATGTTTATGAATGATTTTTTTGTCTAATTAACATGCCTCCACATACAAAATGTTAGCCCCACAAGTCTCTGATTCTATTTTGATGATAACAATAATGCATTGTGCCTTGTTATTTCTTATATGTGTTGTTTGTCTTATTGCTATTAATCTATGTTGTGTTTATAAGTTGTTATCTAGAACAGATTTGAAGAAAAGTTTTGGCTGAACTTGTTCTTCAAAACCAATTCTCATTTCTATGCCCAAGCACCTCTTTGTAATGAGAGCATTGACCTTTGATGATGTGGAAAAGTGTTTCAAGGACTTCAGCCAAACTTAGTCTTTTACAATCCAACTAAGAGTTATGTTAGTGAGAGTGAAAAGTCTTCTTTGAATTGACTGAAGTATAGTTTCCTTTCTTCAAGGAATACTCCACCCGCTTTCTCTTACACAAGTAAGACTTTTTGGCACAAAAGGACAAAAGACTTTTTGGTTGATGGACTTTGTGTCAGCTAGTGAAAGACTTCTCTTGAGCCTTTCTCAAGGTACCTCACGTGCACAAGAAAGAAGAGATATTCTTTGAGTCTTCAAGAGCTAGCTGAACTTGTTCTTTAGAACCAGTTCTTGTTTTTGAATAATGAGAGTCTTTCAATATTGCTGATGTGGACGAGGATCTACGCTAAATGAAAAGAAAGGTTTCAAGACCTCTCCTAGCCTTTTGTGAAGACCACACGTGCACAAGAAAGCAAATAAAAAGAAAGAATACTTTCAAGGCTTTGAAAAAGGCATGAAGTAAAGAAAGAAGAAAAACATTTTAGAGAGAGAAAGAAGCCATTGTTGAGAGCTTTGCTCTTCTTGTTCCTCTAGGCCATGTCTTCATGATTCAAGTTTCTAATTGTAAAATATCTACTCTTTGAGAGAGTTTCTTCTTGGGGCTAAACCAAAACACTTGGGTTTTGTATCTTGGATTTCTATGGGAGAAATCCATGGGTGTGATCTCTAGAGTTAGAGAGAGAGAGAGTTCATGGTGAGCTTGAGAAATAAAAACCATGGTTAAGCTTGGAGAAGCTTGGAAAAATAAACTTGAAAAGCTTGGAGAAGCTTGGACAAATAAACTTGAAGAATAGTGGAACCTCATTTGTGGGAGAAGTGGATGTAGGCTTTTTAAGCTGAACCACTATAAACTCTTGTGTCAAATCTCTTCTCCCTTCATCTCTTTAATTTTGAGCTATTTACACTTCGGAATTTTATTTGTGTTTCTATTGCTGAAGTGTGATATTCTGGGTTTCTATTATTCTGCTCTTCTTTGATTTGATTTAGTTTGAGTTTTTGTTTTGTATTGTTCAGCAAGCTATTTTGTGCATTCAAGTCTGACATTTGGGTAGAACTAGTTTGTAAGAATCAGTTCTTAAACAAATATGTGATTTGAATTCACTTTTTTTGAGCAATTTTTAACAACTACTATTCAGCCCCCCTCTAGGAGTATTTTCTGCAGCTATCACGAAAGCCTTTTGGGGTTGAAGAGCTGATAAAGCCCCCACATTTAAAATTAGACTAATCCCACATTTGGTATTCCCAAAAAGTGGTTATTTTTAATTTAGTCCCTATTTAAAAACTTTCTCACCCAAGAACTTATCAATTTTTGTCAATGTTATCCTTTCTATTTATATGTCGCTAATCTAATTAACAGGGCTGCTGATGTGTATCATTATTATCTGACTTGATATTGTTAATTAAATATGATGTAGTCATGTCTAATAGATAAAAACTCCCCAAATAAAACACAAACCCTAGCAAACATCTCTATTTATATAAAATTCATTGAGACTTAGGGTCATAACCATAAATCAACATGTTTTATATTTTGTTTGGGAGTTTTCTGGTCTATTAAACATGGCCAAATTACTCTCCAAGGAGACACTCCAATAGTTGAGTACTTGGTACCTACCTCATTATAGAGGTTCTGGGTTCAAATTACACTAGGAGTGGATGTGGGTAGGATTTTGGAAGGGGATAAACTACACCTTATTGTGTAGCCTCGAATGGACTTAAAAAAAAAAAAAAAGACAAGGCCACACCGGATTTGGATCCAGTCATGTCACTTGAGTCATGTTGCTCAGATCTAAGCCGTCCATTTCATTAAAGCTCATTTCAACCATTAAATATTAATGTGTTTTAATGGTTGAAATGACCTTAAATAGAATAGACGGCTTAGATCTAAGCAACATGACTCAAGTTAACATGACTGGATCTCTTCCCAGGCCACACCATACTTCACTTTGATACACATTAGAAATTAACTCCATTAATAAGACATGGAGTAGGTTGATAGAACGGTAAGAGTGGAAAAAATTATAATTGACAAGTCCTTGATTGAGAATTTTTTTAATACCGACCAATTTGCATATGATCCATGGAGACCAAAATGGGGTATAAATATATATAAGCATATGTTTGTACACTTCGATGCTGTTGGACGAGATTCAGAGTATAATTAAATATTGAATTAACAAAACAATTGAGAAAATAAAATATGGACAAGATCAAGATGAAGAACGAAGATAACAAGAAAAGGGATAAGTTTTTTTTTTTTTTTTTAATATGAGGATAAGGTACAAGTTAATTGGGTTTAATAAGTATTAATTTGAATAATTAATTAATTAATTTAAAGAGCAAGATTGTGAAAGGAAAAAGAAAATCGTTGAACAACATGTTAGCTCGTCCCTCTTTTCTTCCCAAAATACGGCCTCCTCTTTCATGCATCAAATTCCCCTTTTATACTTATGCAGAATTAGGTCTTCTAATCAGAAATAGCTCGAACACGGCTGTGTTCCGTTTCTAGACATGGGCGTGTCACTTAGGTTGCTTTCTTGGTCATTGAACACGGGCCCATACACGGCCGTGTTCTTATCTGGTCCCAGCCCGTGTTCTTCAGACATGGCCCGTGTTTCTCCTTGACCTTGGGCGTGTCCCTTATGTGCATCCTCTGCCTGTTCAACACGGCCTATCACACAGCCATGTCTTTTCTTGCCTTGACCGTGTTTGCCCTTAGACTTGGTCTGTGTTCTCTTGGACATTCTGCATGATCAACACGGCCTTGAACACGGCCGTGTTTGTTCTTGTCTTAAGCCGTGTTCATACTCAGACCTGAGCAGCTAATGCTGGATGCTGGACACGGGGTAAACACAGCCGTGTTCCTGCCCGTGTCCACATGAAAACTTGGTGTGAGGCTGGTTTTCTTGCCATTTGCTCCATGGATTGCTAAATTCTTCTTATTTCCTGATTACACATCTTGGTACCTGTCAACACCAATTTATGGATTAAACACCATGTTTAGAGAGGATTTGTTCACAATGCAAGTAAGAATTCAGTATTAAAGCATGATTTTTATAGTCCTAAAAGACAAGTATCAGTTTTTTTCCACCCTAGGGACATATCCTTTGATCAACAGGATACATTTCCAATCATATATTACCAAACCAATTATGCTTCCTCAAGCATTATGCAATCACCCAAGCAGTCACTGTCTATTTATACAACTTGCTTTTGATCCAATTAAGTAATTATAGATCCTTATACCCTGTACATTGAAGTATGCTAAACAGAAAAATAGAGTGAAACAACTTAAATTTAAAGGATTAAAACTCAACTCTAAGAAAAACATTGGGAATCTATTAATTAATAGTTCTGATTATATGAGCATTTTCAATTTGACAGTGAAAGGGAAACCTCACCTGTTCGAGGACAAATGACCCGTTATTTGCAAACTTCTAAAGGCTTTCTTCAACTTGGTTATCTCCTTCGACATTCTGCTCTTACTGATTAAGAGGGTGAGAATGATTTTGCAAGGGTCGACGGGTTGTTCTTCCACTGTGAGCAAATGGGCGCTGCTTCGAATTGGGTTAGGGTTCAAATCTGGGAAAGGGAAATCCGCACTTGACAATGAGAAATCCAAATCGATGCTTCGAATTTGGGAAAGGGAAAGGGTAATCAACAAAATTGGGGCTTAGGGTTCCTCAATTCCTCCTTCAGAATTGCATAATTCCCCTTCACACATAGGGCTTTAGTTTTGGTACTGTCACTATGACACCGTTTTCAGCTTCAACAAATGGTCTACTCGATTTAAAACGACGACGTTTTGTGTTTACATGCCTGCTAAAGCCCCCAATTGCTATGTCAGCATGCCACTTCATCAATTAACGGACACATAAGCAATTAACATGCCATGTGGCATTTCCCGTTAAGTGTGACAAACAAACCCTAGTGAAGGATTAATTTGGCGGACGGAATATAAAATCAAGGACCAATTTGTCACTAAAAATTTTTGGAGGACGAATTTGTCAGTGTATGCATTTTTGAAGGACTAAAAAAGGGTTTTACTCTTTTCTTAATTTAGTCCTTATTTAAAAACACTCTCAACCAAGCACCTATCAACTTCAATTTTTTATTTATTTTAATGTTATCCTTTCTATTTACATGTCGCTAATCTGATTAACAAAGCTGCTGATGTGTACCATTATTTTCTGACTTGATATTGTTAATTAAATATGACGTAACCATGTCTAATAGATAAAAAAAAATCCCCAAATAAAGCCTAAACCCTAGGTTACCAAAAAAAAAAAAGAGCCTAAACCGTAGCAAAACATCTCTATTTATATAAAATTCATTGAGACTTAGGGTGATAACCATAAATCAACAAGTTTTATATTTTTTTTGGGGGTTTTCTGGTCTACTAAACATGGCCATATAAGTTCCTAAGGAGACACTTCAATGGTTGAGTATTTGGTACCTACCTCATTACAAAGGTATTGGGTTCTAATCTCACTAGGAGCGGCTGAGATGAGATTTTGTGAGGGAATAAATTACTTCTTGTTATTAGCTTCCAATAGACCAAAAACAAATATAGCCACATCATACTTCATGTTAATACACATTAGTAACTCCATTAATAAGACAAGGGGTAGGTTGACAGAACGGCAACAGTGGAAAAAATTATAA
>QAOA01008029.1:611749-661060 GCA_003255065.1 Cercis canadensis | reverse complement strand
TTAATTTTTTTTTTTTTGGTTGAGAAGGATGTAAAATTATAACTTTATATGATATATAAGTGATTCATAACATTTTATGTTATCTAACAACTAATTTTAGGTCTTGGCAAAGTCCTTTGGCCAAATAATAATAATATTGTTTGTTCTTATGGGACACGTTAGTAGTTGAATAGTTAGTATTTTATTGTAAAAGTATCAAGTTTAAATCCCATTTGAAGTTGTTGTGGTGAAATTTTGTGAGGGATAAGTTACCACTATTATGTAGCCTCCAATAAATAAAAAGAAATAGCAATAATTATTCTATTGATAATTGAGCCTAGCAACTGTACTTAAATCCTAACCAACCAATCCCTAACTTTTTAAATTAAGTCTAACTAGCAATAATGCACCCTCACAGCTTGTTTGGATTGGGGCTAATATAAGTAAATGACAAAAAAGAAGAGGCAAAATTAAGTAGTTTCATTTCATGTTTAAGCGTTTTTTTTTCTAAATGGTGAAAAGGGAATTTAATGATCCGGGTCTAATTCTCCGAAACCCCTCCATAATTTATTTTTCAAGTTCGCTCAATTTGTGGGACCTTTGACTTAAAAATTACATTTTTTTTTAAATGTATTTACACAATTATAACATTTTTAACTTATTTACTTCTAACTTATTTACTTCAATATTATACTTTTAAAAAATTAAAAACTAAAAAAAAATAAAGTCAAAGTGAGTGGGTCTCACTGGACACGTCAATGGGCCCACGGCGTGTCCACGTGAGACACGCTAATGGGTCTAGAGCATGTCTCTACACACTCCTGCGCTTGTGTACTTCTGCTAATTTTTAAGAAAAAAAGTCAAATGGTCAATATAAACTTGGCTTATTGTCTTGTGTGAGGACAAAAATGCAAGGCAAAAGTGATCAGAACCTGCTTGTGTCAGATGCAGGAGACACACCTTCAAGAATTCACCGAGGCAGCAGGGTTAGCTGGACAACCCTCTGCCACAATCAGGCCTGAGAACACATTCCTAATGGACTGGGCCTNTTTTTTAGTTTATTAATTTTTTTAAAAATATAATATTGAAGTAAATAAATTTAAAAGTATTACAATTGTGTAAATAAATTGTGAAAATACAATATTTGGGTCAATCAGCCCAATTTGTGACTTATAGAGGGAATGTTGCCCCACCTTCTCTTCACTTTCCTTTATTCTGCAACTTCCAACTATACTATTGTTACAAACCTTTTTAAAATCCTGTAGCTTTATTTCTATTCAAAACTTTTTGAAATCTCCTCTATAAAAAGAGCCTGTTTCTTCTCTGCATTCAGTTCTATCTACCTAAAGGCTAAGCCTATTTTGGAGAACTAAACCCAAACTCAAATATTACTCTCTATCTATCTAAAGACATAAAAACTTTTACATATATAGATAAGGGTGTTTGCTAAGCTACGCCCCCCTCTTATCATTATTTTCTTCTTTGCTTCATCTTATTGGGAAACAGAATAGGAAGAAGCCAAGTAATAAGATAGAAGTATGCCTACAGTACAAGAGCAGATAAAATCATCTCACTATATATATATGATCTGTAAAACTACTAGGAGAAAGATAAGAATATACCACTTCGCTGGAAGACGGATTGGTATTGTCTTCTTTTATGATTATCTCTTCTATCATCCAACATTTCTCCATTTTAAGCCTTCGAAGTTTGCCAAGACTTTTTGCCACAGATGCTGGAAACAAATATTTTAGCCTTTCACATCCTTCAACATGCACCTGCTGCAAATTTGGAAAGAATAAAACTCCTGACAGACCACTAATCCCACTGTGTGTTTCTTTAGCATATAATCCCTGACCATCAAATACATGCTGTAGAGATTTACAATTTGTAATCTTCAATGTCTCAAGACTGTGCATGCTGCTTCCAATGTGAGATGGGAAAATGGTCATGAGTTCTTGACAATTTTTAATCACAAGCTTTCTTAGCTTGTCAAATGACTTTGGACAAAGTTGTTGCTGCCAATGCCATATTTTATTCAACTTGAGCACGTAGCTAATAATCAGTTCCTCCAAGTTTGGTAGCATAACCTACAAAATATTTTGGAAGAACTCAAACGGTTTTTGAAGAACTAAAACTGATAAATAAAATAAATTTTCATTCTTCCAAACCATGGCTTATCTTTATTGTCATCAAAGACAAATGTCTCTGTATTTTACTATTTTTTTCCTTTATATATTAATCTTTGAATATGTTTTTACCCAAATTTTTCATAAAGTTATTTGAGTATATAAACCAGAGGTTTGAATTCAAAGGGTCTAAAAATTGAATTCCCATCTATAGAAATAGAAACTCAATAAAATCACATTATTACATACACAACTGATAAATATTTATAAAAAGAGAGAAAATTATTTTTCTTTCTCATGTATTTTCACAAAATATACACAACTCTCCCATCTAATTTCTAAATCTACAATGACAGTTCCTTGAATTTTGAATTCAAAGGGTCTTAAAAGTGAATTCCCATCAATAGAAATGGAAAGTCAAAATAAAATCACATTGCATACACTAGGGGTGTTCATAACCTGGTGAACCCGCGGTGAACCGACCGAACCGAGCCAAAATGAAGGAAATCCAAATGTTCTAGATAGAGGATGGGTGAGATCGGATGGCTACAATTAAATAAATCGGTTTGAGCTGGTCGGTTCGGTTTTAACTTTGAAAAACCGATACAAACCGAACCCGATTGAATTTAATCTCATTTATGAAAATGATGTGTTTTGAAAACCCTTTGGCCCTTCCCATTCCCCTTCATTTCCTGATACTTCCAAGGCCTCTATTTGGCTTCACACCCCTTCCTCTCCCCTTCTCCTCCCCTTCCCAATACTTCGTTTTGCGAAAAGCACATTTACCACCGCCATGAATTCACCACCAGGACTACCAACTCTGCAATTCTGCCACCACGATTCTTTAACGTAGTCGAAGAGTGAGCCCCGTAAAGCATTCTAGCAAGCCATTTAGTGCTTGAGTGTTGTTTCTCTTCACTTTCTATTGGGTTTGGAAATTTGGTTCTACGGTTTGGCTTTGGGATGTGATTTATGTTGTTTCAAAAATGAATTTGTGGTTCCCTGTGGTTCATGCTCTCCACCGGGGGTCGGAGAAGGTGGCTGTTTTCTCCCTGCCATAGGACAAAGAGGATTCTTTTCCTACGGTTCACTTTCTTGTCTGAATATTTATTTTTGGCTTACATCCTCATATTTTCTTCCATTTTTCTGTTAATTTGGTATAGGTTTGTCATTTGTTAATTATTTCTGTTTGGAAGTTGGTGAATGTATGTTCAATTCAACTATTAATCATATAAAGTTATTATCAAGGAACTGGAATTGATGCCAATTCTAAGGTTTGTTTGTGTATTGTTCTGTTTTGGGTTTATGGATTTCCTTCATAATTTTTGAATTTGTATTGGTTTGCATTCCCAATCCAATCAAACCCGACTGATCAAATCAAGAACCGATCAAACCGATTTTGTCGGTTTTCAATTTTGTGTGGTTGGTGGCGGGTGGGAAAATTCCCAATCCGATGACCATCGGTCGGGTGAGATAGTTCCTCAAATCCGACCAAACCTGACCGATGAACACCCCTAGCAGTAATCACATGTGTGGAAGTAAGTCTTCTTTTTCTCATTTAAATGAAGGCTTTCGTTCTATAGTTAGTTTTGGTGATTGTTCTAGTATGAATGTAATGGGAAAAAGTGATCTTAACATTAGAACCAAGAATGGTTTTGTAGAAAAAAACTTCCAATGTTTTCTATGTTTCTGATTTGAAAAGTAATTTGTTAAGTGTTGGCCAATTGCAAGAAAAAGGTTATGTAATAACTATTCAGAAAGGTGCTTGTGAGATATATGATCCTTCAAGAGTAGCTGTTGCAGTTGTTCAAATAGATTATTTCCTTTGAAGATTGAAAATGCCCAACCTTGCATGTGGCTGAAGTAAAAGACTTTTCATGGCTTTAGCATTTTTGCTATGGCCACTTGAATTTTGGAGGATTAAAAACTCTCCAACAGAAAAAAAAAATATGGTAACAGGCTTTCCTCAAATTGCTATTCCTTCTCAAGTTTGTGAAGAATGTGTTGTTATCAAACAACATCGTTCTCAATTCCCTCAAAGAAAATCATGGAGAGCAAAGAATGCCTTGGAGCTGGTTCATTCTGGCATTTGTGGACCAATAAACCCATCATCCAATGAAGGTAAAAAATACTTAATTACTTTTATTGATTATTGTACAAGAAAAACTTGGGTTTATTTTTTGCAGGACAAATCAAAAGCTTTTAGTGCATTTAAAAGTTTCAAAGCATGTGTTGAAAATGAAACAGGAGAAGCCATTAAAACTCTCCATACTAATCAAGGTGGAGAATATTGCTCAAAGGAATTTGAAGGTTTTTGTGATGATCAAGGCATACGAAGGGAACTAACAGCTGCTTATACACCACAGCATAATGGTGTATTAGAAAGAAAAAATAGAACTATCCTCAATATGGTGAGAAGCTTGTTGGCAAGAGGGAAAATTGCAAAGAAGTTTTGGCCAGAGGCAGTAAATTGGAGCATTCATGTGTTGAACAAAAGTCCTACTTTCTCTGTTCAACACATGACACCAGAGGAGGCTTGGAGTGGGTGGAAACTAGTTGTAGATCATTTTAGAATTTTTGGTTGCATTGCTTATGCAGATGTCCCAGATGAAAAAAGGAAGAAGCTTGATGGTAAGGGTGAAAAGTGTGTCTTTCTAGGTGTAAGTGAAAATTCCAAAGCATATAAATTGTTCAATCCAGTCACAGAGAAGATTGTGACTAGTAGAGATGTTGTTTTTTATGAAGAAAACACTTGGAATTGGAATAAAACTAATTCATGGCAACAACCTACTTCAGTCCTTTTTTATGGAGAAAATGAAGAAGGTAGACAACAGCCTCAACAACAAAAAATTCCAGCAGTTGTGGCTTCTGAAAATTCACCAAATGAAGCTTCAACAACCACTGAAACTTCACCAACAACATCAGAACCTATTATTACAGCAGCCCTTCTTCGTGTTAGAAAAAGGCCAAAATGGATGTCAGACTATGAGGTAACAGGAATTGATCAATCTGAGGATCCAATCACATATTTTGCTTTATTTTTTGACTGTGACCCTAACACCTTTGAAAGTGCTGTCAAAGAACCAAAATGGCAGAAAGCTATGGATGGTGAAATTGCAGCCATTGAAAGAAATGACACTTGGGAGTTATCTGATCTTCCAAAAGGACATAAAACCATTAGGGTGAAGTGGGTCTACAAAACAAAACTAAAAGAGAATGGTGAAGTGGACAAGTATAAGGCACGACTAGTGGCTAAGGGATACAAGCAAGAATTTGGAGTGATTATAAAGAAGTATTTGCTCCAGTTGCAAGGCATGACACAATCAGATTAGTGATGACATTGGCAGCACATAATTCTTGGCCAATCTTCCAATTGGATGTTAAATCGGCATTCTTGCATGGAAATTTGGAGGAACATGTATTTGTTGATCAACCTCTTGGTTATATTACGATTGGTAAAGACCATAAAGTATATAGATTAAAGAAAGCCCTTTATGGTTTAAAACAAGCCCCACGAGCTTGGTATAGTCTCATTGAGGCTTACTTTTTGAAAGAAGGTTTTCAAAAGTGTCCATATGAACACACCCTTTTTGTTAAAATTGGAGAAAAAGGAAAAATACTTATTTTCTGTCTATATGTAGATGATCTCATATTCACTGTTAATGATTATGCATTGTTTGAAAACTTTAAAAAGTCTATGATGATAGAATTTGAAGTGACTGATCTTGGTATGATGCATTATTTTTTGGGCATTGAAGTAGTGCAATCTAATACTAGAATATTTATCTCTCAAAAGAAATATGTTCAAGAAATTTTGAACAAATTTCATATGAAAGATTGTAATCCAGTAAGCACTCCAACTGAGTTTGGCTTGAAGCTAAACAAAGATTATGAAGGAAAAAAGTCGACAACACAATCTATAAGCAGATTGTAGGTAGTTTAATATACTTAACTGCCAAAAGACTAGACATAATGTATTTTGTGAGTCTTATCTGTAGTTATATGGAAAATCCAACAGAGCTTCATCTTTTAACAGCCAAAAGAATCTTTCATTACTTGGAAGGAACTAAAGATTTTGGGTTGTACTACAAGAAGGGTAAAAGATCATATTTAATTGGATTTATTGACAGTGATTATGCAGGAGATCAAGATGATAGGAGGAGTACTTCAAGTTATGTTTTTATGTTAGGCTCATGGGTTGTTTCACGGTCAACTAAGAAGCAACCAATTGTCACTTTGTCAACCACTGAGGCTGAATTTGTTGCTGCAACAACTTATGCATGTCAAGCCATTTGGCTAAGGGAAATTCTTGAAGAGCTGCATTTCAGTCAAATGGGAGCTACTACAATTTTTTGTGACAGCAGCTCAGCCATCAAACTCTCCAAAAATCTGGTGCTACATGGAAGAAGCAAGCATATTGATGTGAGATATTATTTTTTAAGAGATCTCAACAATGACGGTGTATTAATCTGAAGTATTGCAGAAGTGAAGACTAGCTGACTGAAATATTTACTAAACCTCTCAAATGTCTTTCCTTCCACAATTTGAGAAGGTTGCTGGGTGTTTGCACTTATGAAAACTTGCTTGAAGAAAGTGCTGCACAATTAAACTGAAGCCCAAAAGCTTTCAATTTAAGGGAGAGAATGTCGAATAATTTAGGATTAAACTCTGTATGTTTTCTTTATTCTGTATTATTTTGGTTTGTGTTGACCTAGTCTTTAGGAGTTTGGCTGAGTGTTCTACAGAACATGGTCCATGTTACCTTAATTTTAGGAAGTAGTGTTGCACATTAGTGCTTATTCTCTTATCACGTTTGTTGTGTACTAGCCTATATAAAGGTTACAGTTTTTAATGAATTTGCAGTCAATACGTTTCTCTTCTCTACTCTCTTTTATATTTTATCTTCTTCTCTTGTTAACAGATGAGTTATCAGAGATGTGTTAGCCACGTTTTGTGTAATTAACTAATAGTGGCCCACTATCAGACATAGTCTTTATCAAATAATAAACATGTGGGATAATTATTCCTATCTCATTTGAAATTTAAACTAGTTGGTTATGGGATTTGTAGTTATCCAAATGGTGGAAGCTACTACAGTCCACTATAAATAGGACAGAGTCCCTAGCCTAGCATACACAAAGTTCTGATTTACCATCATTCAAAACATACAGAAACAAACATAGGCTAGAAGCATTCTGTCCTTGAACGTGAGAAACTCAAGAGCAAAAGAAGCAATGGCAAAAGGTAAATTTTTCTTCCGCTGTCAATTGTTGCTTAACATGTAAAGCATATGTTTATGAACCAATTTGTATACGAAATGTAAAACGTGAATATCTAATGTTTGGTATCAGAGCATGGTTTTGATTCCTACTCTGGCTTGCTAGTTTTATTGATTGATGCTTCGGCTTAGTTAATTGTTATTTCAATTCTATTATGCCTCTCTATTTCAATTGATAAACTAGTTTAAAATGCATGAACTTGTTTTAACATTAATGGCCGAATATGAGAAGCAAAACTGAAACCATAAATGGTGTTTTCTCATAAAAACCCAATTTGATATATAGTTATTTTCATAAAGTAATTATAGAAATTTATACTGGGGTTTATCAGAGGATTAAAAACTAAGAAAAATGGTGTAAAAAACACTTAAAATGGGCTAAAAATGGTTGAAAACCATTCGGGTACAGTACCAGGTCCAAAACCGGGTCAGGCGTCCCGTTTTACAGAGAAACGAGTGAGGAAGATGGAGTTTTGCCCATCCAAACAGAAGCCCACTCGCAGTCCTGGAGAGTGTAAGCATGTGAGACTCAACTCCTTGGAGATTTTTCACCAAATTTTTCAGATCTTACTCACTCACCCAGTAATATTTTCTATAAAAGTTTTGGAATTTTTGGATATATAGAACTATTTTTCCTCAAAACCTTGAAACTTTAAAAGACAGAAAATATATTGTACTCTTGGATTTTTGGCTTAAAAATTTTACTGTATGTTCTTTTCATTGTTTTCAACATCATACATAATGTACTCTCTCTGTTAATAAGTATAGAATGTTGAAATATTTTCTAACCTATATAATTGCTTATTTAAAAGATTAGCATGAAAAACCAAGATAGTTTGACTTTTGGAATAATCAACATAAAGTTGACTTAGGGTTTATAAACCAAAGGTCTTAATGGGCTAAAAACATGATAGGACTATTATGTGGGTTAGAAACTAAAGTTGTGGACAATATCACATAAGGCTAAATCACAATCCTAAAGAGTAGCCAAAGCATCTTTAGGGTTATAGTTCGTGATATTTATTTAAACACATAAAGATTTAAACAGATAAAAGATTAGATAAAAGTTAAATCATAATCATAAAGAGTAGCCAAAGCATCTTTAAGATTATGGTATGTGACATAAAGACTTAACTACTAAAGCTTGAATATTAAAATAATTACTTGGCCCTACAGGGGAGTGATTGTTTTAATCTAAATAAGATAGTAGATAGTCTAATGAAATATCTACTAGTCTTATTGAATAAAGAATATAAATTCTATACATGTTTTGTGACCTCTGCCCATAGGAAGGTTAATTTATATGTAAAGTAACTATAAATTTTATGCTTCATAATATTAATATATGTCCTTGGTATGTGTAGTTTTTCCTACTAGTGCCTATATGAATAGTAATCCTAATGTTCCAATGTTGACTGGTGAAAATTATTCTGACTGGAAAGACCAAATCTATTTGACTCTTGGGTGCTAGGATTTGGACTTGGCATTCCGTGTGAGTGAGGTATCCCTTCCTCCCACAGAAGAAAGTACCCAAGCCCAAAGTGCTCACTATAAACAGTGGGAGCGATCTAATCGCTTAAGTTTGATTCTCATCAAGTCTCATATAAGCAAGACCATTAGGGGTTCTATCCCTCAATGTGATACAACCATTGCTTATATGAAGGCCATTGAAGAGCAATTTGTCAGCTCTGATAAGGCCTTAGCCAGCACACTGATGAATAAGCTTTCGGGAATGAAACATGACAAAAGTAGGAGTGTGTGTGAGCACATTATGGAAATGAGGGATATTGCTTCAAAGTTATCATCCCATGAGGTTGAGATATCTGAGTCATTCCTTGTGCATTTCATTCTCAATTCTATTCCTACTGAATATGGACCTTTCAAAATCTCTCATAACACACATAAGGATAAATGGTCAATCAATGAACTTTTGACCATGTGTGTTCAAGAGGAAGAGAGATTGAAGCATGAGACACTTGAAAGTGTTCACCTAGTGACTCATGATAAGGGAAATGCCAAGAAGGATAAGAGTGTCCCTGGAAAAGGAAAATGCCTTTCAATGCAGAAACAAAGTGACAACATAGTCAAAGGGTATTATTTTTGCAAAAGGCTTGGGCACATGAAGAGAGATTGTACTAAGTACAAGAAATGGCTCGCCAAGAAAGGTAACTCTACATTTACATGTTATGAATCTTGCTTTATAGAAGCACCTAGCAATACTTGGTGGATTGACTATGGAACCATTATTCATGTTGCTAATCATTTGTAGGACTTCCAAACCCTAAGGAAACCAATGGGAAATGAACAACAAGGCATCTACTCAAGAAACCAGAGACTTGCCTTGAAGACTGGATTTTATTTAGATCTTGATAACACTTTTTATGTACCTTCTTTTTCTAGGAATTTGATTTCAATTTCTAGACTTACAATTCATGGATATTGTTTAAATTTTCATGGTACTACTTTGGATATTTTTAAAGATAATAAAATTGTTGGTTCTGAAAATATGGTTGATAACTTATTCAAGATCGATTTAAACCCTATATTTGAGGCAAGTTTATTAACCCTAGATAATACCAATATTGGTGTTAAGCAGACCAATGCAAATGAGAATTCCTCCTTACTATGGCACAGAAGATTGGGACATATCTCAATCAAAAGAATCAAACGGTTAGTAAAAGAATGGATCCTAAAGGACCTTGATTTTACTAACTTTGGTACTTGTGTGGACTGCATAAAGGGAAAGCAGACTAACAAGTCCTGTAAAGGTGCCAATAGGAGTAAAGATATTCAATGGCTTTTACAAGAAACTGAGCTATTTCTTTCTCAAAACTTTGATATGAAGGATATGGGTGAAGCCTCTTATGTCATTGGCATAGAGATTCACAGAGATAGATCCTTAAGGACATTGGGACTATCATAGAAAGCCTACATTGAAAAAGTTCTGGAAAGATTTTGGATGAAAGATTGTTCATCCATAACTGCACCCATAGTCAAAGGGGAAAAATTCAGTCTACGTCAGTGTCCCCAGAACACATTAGAAAAGGAACAGATGAAAAGGATCCCATATGCTTCAGCAGTGGGAAGCACAAGTCTACACCAGACCTGACATTGCCTTTGCAGTAGGGATGTTGGGAAGATATCAAAGTAACCCTGGCATGGAGCATTGGAAAGCTGCTAAAAGGGCTATGAGATATCTGCAAGGAACCAAGGACTACAGGTTACGTACAAACATTCTGATCATTTGGAAGTGATCGGATATTCAGATTCCGATCATGGAGGTTGTATGGACTCTTTAAAGTCTACTTCAGGATATATTTTTCTACTAGCTAGAGGAGCTGTATCTTGGGGAAGTAAAAAAGCAGAGTATTGTTGCACCATCCACGATGGAAGCAGAGTTTGTTGCATGTTATGAAGTGACATCACAAGCAATGTGGCTAAAGAACTTCATATCTAGTCTAAAGATCGTTGATTCCATTGAAAGACCATTAAAGATTCATTGTGATAATTCGGCTGCCGTATTTTTTGTGAAGAATAGCAAAATTGGAGGCCGAACCAAACACATTGATATAAAGTATCTGATGATCAAAGACAAGATTGTTGACATTGAGCATATAAGCACCAAGTTGATGATTGTTGATCCTTTAACTAAAGGCATGCCGATTAAAGGATTTAAGGGTCATGTAGATAATATGAGGCTTGTTAGCTCAAATTAATTGTTATCATGTCTTGTAATTTTCTTTGACATTTAGTCATTGTGTAAAAACATAAATTTATATGCGCATTCAAGTTTTATTTTATGACTAAAGCTTAACCTGTTTTGATCAATAAAGTTGGACCCAAAATGAACTCATAATGAGCGATTCATAAAGTTTAATGCTTATTTAGAATAATCGAACATCATGATTCATGGAAGGAAGTGCTTTGTTTATAAGCATGACCGTCATGATTCATGTATTGAGAGTTTTAATTAAGCATTTTATAACCAACAAAATGACATTAAGGAAATTTGGCCAAACTAAAGTTTGTCACAAGGGAATTATTTGATAAAGGCACGTGGGTTAAGTGGGAGACTGTTAGCCACGTTTAACCACGTTTAAAGAATGTTAGCCNAAAATTGGAGGCCGAACCAAACACATTGATATAAAGTATCTGATGATCAAAGACAAGATTGTTGACATTGAGCATATAAGCACCAAGTTGATGATTGTTGATCCTTTAACTAAAGGCATGCCGATTAAAGGATTTAAGGGTCATGTAGATAATATGAGGCTTGTTAGCTCAAATTAATTGTTATCATGTCTTGTAATTTTCTTTGACATTTAGTCATTGTGTAAAAACATAAATTTATATGCGCATTCAAGTTTTATTTTATGACTAAAGCTTAACCTGTTTTGATCAATAAAGTTGGACCCAGAATGAACTCATAATGAGCAATTCATAAAGTTTAATGCTTATTTAGAATAATCGAACATCATGATTCATGGAAGGAAGTGCTTTGTTTATAAGCATGACCGTTTGAGAGTTTTAATTAAGCATTTTATAACCAACAAAGTGACATTAAGGAAATTTGGCCAAACTAAAGTTTGTCACAAGGGAATTATTTGATAAAGGCACATGGGTTAAGTGGGAGACTGTTAGCCACGTTTAACCACGTTTAAAGAATGTTAGCCACGTTTTGTGTAACCAACTAATATTGGCCCACTATTTGACTTAGTCTTTATCAAATAATAAACATATGGGATAATTATTCCTATCTCATTTGAAATTTAAACTAGTTGGTTATGGATTTGTAGTTATTCTGATGGTGGAAGCTACTATAGTCTACTATAAATAGGACAGGGTCACTAGCCTAGCATACACACAGTTCTGATTTACCATCATTCAAAACATACAGAAACAAGCATAGGCTAGAAGCATTCTGTCCTTGAACGTGAGAAACTCATAAGAGCAAAAGAAGCAATAGCAAGAGGTAAATTTTTCTTCTGCTGTCAATTGTTGCTTAACATGTAAAGCATATGTTTATGAACCAATTTGTATATGAGATGTAAAATGTGAATATTTGACAAGATGGCCCAGCAGCCAACATTGAATGGACAGGTTGAGACCCCAAACCTGGACTTACCGTATTTTGGAGAAAGAGGCATTGTTCTTTTCAATGCCCATAAGTGCCACAATGGAAACAAATCATTTGAAGACCCTCATATTCAACCTTATAAAGTTTGTCCCTGAACTGAACTTTAGATAAAAGCTTCTTCCTCAAATTCATCTCAACACAAATGCGAGTAAACCTTCCCCGGTTCAAAAAATTATCCTCTCCTTCCTAGATCATAGTATATAGGTCAATCTTTAAGGTCTTACCAAGTCTGTTACCCAGTCTCCATAAGAAGGACCTAGTATAGTACTCTAACGACAAGCTGGGGATACGAATCCACACTACCACCTTACACACCTCCTCATCCCAAGGATCAAAATCAGGCCTCCAACGTTGCACCATAACATAATGCCCAGTTATCATCCATGGACCATCTTCCAAGACATGAGTATAATCCGAAAACTCCGTGAATCGAACCACAAAGAAATCATTCTCTAAATCGATAAACTTAACATTTCTACAACCCCAAAGTTTTTCCAACCTCTCTTTTAGGGATCTAAACCCCAGTCTCTTCCCTAAAACTTTCACAATTAGCGTACGATGCCAAGGCTTGCACCATTCTAGATGCTCCTCACGAGACACTCTAAAAATCAGGCAAAAGGCATCATCATTAAAGTCAGCCCCAAATTCATCCACCGGGTCATCTTGATCAATGTCATCCATGAGGGGATCTTCCTCCTCACAACCCCAGTCATGAATCCCATTCACACCCACTAGCTTATCCCTATAGGAAAGGGGAGCTACCAGAGATAGCTGGATTGCTATATGAGTTTGCTAAGATCCAATCTGCACGTCATCACCATCACAATGACAAGGAAATTCTGCCATCCCTTCCACGCCTTGCTCTAACGTATTTTGCTCAGCCATTTCGTCATCCATGCTAACCTCCAGAGGGAAATCTCCTTTAGCTTTCTTATTGCTCCGAATGAGGAGGTCTTCCTCCTCCGTGGACCGCTCATGCTCTCCTATCGCACCACTCTCCATTCCCTAATTATAATTCTTTCTCAACTTACTTAGTAGTTGATAGTTTATGTGAATATGAATTTCATACTGTGCTTTTTGAGCTCGGTGAAATGTGAAGTTGCTGAGTATTTTAAATTTTAAAATATTTATTGCTCACTATTTTTTGAGATTTGTTATTATTGGAGTAGAGAGACTAAAAGAAGTGTTGCTTTTATATAATTAGTATAGAATACTATAAATAACAAAAAACTATTAGTTTTGAGTTGTCACCAACTTCATGTCAATATGGAAAAAAATTTATCAATTTAAATTAAAAGAGAATCTTAACAAAGAAGTAATTTTCTTTTTCATAAAGAAGTAAGTTAGGATTCAAGTAAATGAATATAGGATTTTATTCAAATAAACTTATCATTATGTGGTGCGGAGCACCTTTTGTTTATTTTTTTTTTATTTAAATGTATTGCAGGTCTCTGCAATTTAGATGAATTTTGAATCAAGTCCCTATAATTTTTTTTTTCTTTTCGGATTCTTATAGTTTGAAATTTTTTGAATTACGTCCCTACTGTTACCCATAGTTATAACTCTGTCAGTTTAGTGCTCACATGGCAAATGACTTGTCTATGTGACAATAAAAGAAGCTGGCATGGCTCTAAAGTAACATACAAATTGCACCTCATCATCTTTACCAACTTCAAACTTCAAGAAGAAAGATGATGAGGTGACAATTTGTGTGCTACTTTGGAGCCACGTCAGTTTCTTTTATTGCCACATAGACAAGTCATTTGCCATGTGAGCACTAAACTGACAGAGTTATAATTGTGGGTGACGATATGGACCCAATTAAAAAAAATATCAAATTATAAAGACTCCTAAATAAAATAAAATAAACTATAGGGACATAATTCAAAATTTATCGAAATTATAGGGATTTGCAGTGCATTTAAACTTTTATTTTTTCTTGCTTCTATTGTCACTTTTGGCTTTCATGTCATATGTAGAATTATTTCTGTAACTCTTTTATCTTTAATGATAACTTCTTATTTTTGACAAAAAAAAAATGCTATATGTAATGAAACTTCCCACTAGACAAGTTAAATGAAAAAGAGTGGAAAGCATCCAAATATGTTAGTTTCAATTTCCTCACTTTTTGACAAGCATCCTACCCACCTGAAAGCTTCTAAAGTCAACAATTTGTTAGACATTTCTTTCGAATATAAACTTTTCCATTTATTTCATTATCATTACAGAAATGGCCATTTTAGTTTTGTCTTTGTCAAGATAGTTAGATAAACATCAACACAGCCTTAATCCCTCTAACTCCCTCCCTCTCTTTCCTTCAGTTTAATTTCCTTTTCCACTTCCAAAATTGACAAGGACTTGTTGAGATTAATGAATTTTGAAGTATCTTTAAAGTTTGAAAGCAATTTATATAGGAAAATGAGTTGCCCCATTTGCATTTGAACTTTATCAACAAATACAAATGTAGAATAGAAGTCAAGTCAAATTACACCTACACCGATTGGTCCCTTCCCTCTAAATCCATTGGCCGGCTAACGCCCGCAAGAAGTCCGCATCAAGTTAGGCTAAAGCTATGCACATAGACAAAGAAAATTCAAAGTCTACCAAATTGATAATAATTAATTGTAATACAAGTAGCCATTAACTTGTGGCCAATTATTAATACCCAAATGGTATTCATATTCCAATAAAAAAAAAAATATTCATAGGTGGTTGCTAAGCTATCTCTCACTAAAAGAGGTAACACTACATCTCTCTCATAAAGAGGGACCCACATATTAATTTTGGTGTCATTGCAAAGATTTCAAAAAATCAAGTCACTTAGTGTGTGACAGAATAATTAGTTTCCTGTAAAATGTATAAAATTAATTGTTTATGTATTTATCTGACACTGAGTGACTCAATTTTTTGAGATTTTTTGTCATATTGCCAAAATCAAACTATGGGTCCCTCCCAAGAGGAGGGACGTAGCACTACCTCCCACTAAAAGTTGGATGTAGCTTAGTAATCACCATATTCATATTACAAGCCTAAATGTTAACCCCAAGGTTTGGCTTGTGGTAAAAATGTAATAAGTTCATCTAATTAAGCTAGCCAAAGTTCGAATCTTAGAACTAGCACCTAGGAAAAAAAATTTCTCCTGAATGCATCAAGTTGATGTAGGGGATGCACCTTTAAAATCAGTCGATGAGGGACTTAGTCTCAGTACTCGAAAGCTGGCATAAAAATACTCTTACCATTAAAATAAAATAAAAATTATTTTTGAGATAATCTTGTTATTTGTTATATAACTCATACTAAAACATGTGGTGCAATTTATCCCAATTATCAATTATGTTTATTGTATAGATATCATTGTAATATCAAATAATTAGTCTAAATTTTTATTCACTTATTTGGTCATTTCTTTATGACGTAAACAATGAAAAGTTATGCACAAGGCCAGGTGGGCAAGTTGCACGAGACCACGACTATGGCATATTTCTTGGATAAAAAATTGGCACCTTCATTAGTGCCACAATAATGGGGGCAAACCAGAACTAGAAGAATGTCAAATGGCTGGCATATGCATAATTGTATTAGGGAGAATGTGGTGTTGAAGCAAGAGAATTAGAGAGCAATATTTGTCAGGAATAAAACTAGAATCATGTGCGTCACAATGATTGGGAATTAGAAACCAAACTTCATGTGGTAATCTCATTTTTATTTGTTTGACTTTTTAATCTATAATCGTTGCTTAATTCCGAGGATGATTGAATTATGAGTGAAGCTACTTACATAACTTTTAAACATACATAAGTTATATAGGTAATTAAAATAATAATTTATGCAAGATTAGTTGAATTTAAATATTGTATTAACTTGGTAATTTTTTTTATTAGATTGATAGAATTATACTTCTTAGATGTGAATTTAAACTTGAGAATTTTTTTGGGAGTCTCGGACTAGTTATGCTTGTGTGCTGTATAAATACAGTAATTTGTATAATTGTGTAACTTTATGTATTTAAATTTTCGGTGACACGGACAAATTTGTCCTTCAAAAATTTTCGGTGACAAATTGGTCATTGAATTATTATTCTATCAGACAAATTAGTCTTCCGGTAGGATCCTGTTAGTGACATTTAAGGACCAATTTGTCCGACGAAATAATAATTTAATGACTAATTTGTCACCAAAAATTTTTGGAGGATGAATTTGTCAGTAGCTACATTTTTCAATGACTTAAAAAGGGTTTTATTCTTTTTATAATAATTAAAAGGTGAGTATTAAGTGGGTAAATGTACTCAGTTTCTTGCACGTGGGATGTTCAGTGAAACACATTCAACAAGAAGAACTCATAAAAGTTTAAATTTAATTAAGTAGGTATAGTTTTAAATATACATAAANTCTTTTTATAATAATTAAAAGGTGAGTATTAAGTGGGTAAATGTACTCAGTTCCTTGCACGTGGGATGTTCAGTGAAACACATTCAACAAGAAGAACTCATAAAAGTTTAAATTTAATTAAGTAGGTATAGTTTTAAATATACATAAATTATATTTAGTTTGGTAAAATTAGGTATGTGAGGGTAACACAACTTTATTACAAGTAATTTTTTATAATTTTTTTAGAGAATAATGTGCTGGAAAAAATAGAAAGAAACTAAAGGAGAAAATCAAAACCTAGCATCAAGCCCTTGATTCCTTAAGCTAAATGAAGGGGCCCTTTAAACTACACATGCTAAAGTACTCTTCTTACCGTTATTATTTTTATTTTTATTTTTTCTACAACAATTACAATACCATTGACTTCAATCAAAGAAAAAATTAGTGTAATATATCTTGAAGTATATTTGAATTTTGTTTTTTGCTGAATTGGTGGTTCATTTGCTTGAAATTTGAACTTCAGGCCTATTTAACTAACATGTCTATATTAAAGCCTAAATTTAACTTGAATTCTTAAGCGGAAAGCAAGTCTAAAAGAGACTAATCTATGCAACTTGCGTTCTCAGTTTCTCACCTTGCTAAGAATAGATACTACACTTGATCTTAGCCAAAAGGCCGAGAAAGCTATTATTATGTTCTCAACTAGATAATTAATACATAAAACCTCCTATTTGAAATTTTCCCAATTATGCATAAGAATGACATGGCATGGCAACTGTATGACTATAAATCTTTGGCCTAAGCCAACTGGGTTGTAGATCAGTTGGTCACAACGTTCTTCTCGCAAGAAGATGGTCTTGAATTCGAGGCCTCTTATTGATAAAATGATGGTCTTAATGTGCTCCCCCATACAAAGCTATACATGTGGGTGATTTGGCAGCGAGACCTTGGAGTAGGGATGACTCGCCCCAAGTTTGGTAAGTTTGATTTTATCCAAAGGTTGGAGTTAGGCCCTAGTTCTTGGATTACCCCTAAGTCAAGGCAACTAGCCTTATGTGAGCCCAAAATTGAGCTTGGCTAAGCTATCTAAGATACATAACCAGTAACAAAATCAATTTTCTTTTCAAAAAAGAGGCTAATCTTATCTTTTGGTTTGAGTTTAGACTCAATTCAAACCCATTATGAGAATTTTTTTATACTTTACAATCCAAATCAAAAGACTTACAACTTTGACCAAATAAAACTATGAAAAGTCGGTTTGAATTAGGTTGGTTTATCAGTTTAAAATAAAGTTATGTACCAAAATATATTTTACAAAGAGTAAATAAAGTTCTCCCAGTATTTTGTTAGATAAATTTCATATTGTAATTTATTAGAGAAAATTAGTTTCATATTCTACTTACATTTAAGTTTTAACCATGTTGACTAGATATTCTTATCATCTACTTATGCGCACTAATATTGTAAAAAATTTCAAAATAAGAATATTACAAAAAATTAAATAGTAAACACAAATATGAATAAGTTTATACTTCTAATAGAAAACAAAAATCATATGATAATTAAAATCTCAACTATAATAATTTTGCAGCCTTTAGCCATATAAATAATAGAAGAACTGAAGAAGAGAAAGAGATGGAGAGACATGGAGAATGGAAAAATGGATAGAGGATGGAGAGAAGTAATTATGCTAGAGAAGATTTAAGAGTTTTGCATGTGAAATTTTTTAAGAGAGACTACAATCAAAGAGTCATAATTAAAAGAGATTGACAAGAATTTGAATAGTTTCAAACTCTAATTTTATGGTGATATATTTCATATATTATATAATATATTTATTTAAAAAAAATTAGTAAATAACTAGGTTGAATTAAGTTAAATCAATTTACTATTTTTGCTAACTTGAACCGAACCCATATAAACCAAACCAATCCATTAGTTTGATTTGGGTTGCTCAATTTAGTCGGGTTGGTTTGGATTTTGAACAGCCCTACTTTTTAGTACATCTTGTTTCTACAATTAAATTTATTAATACCACAACCTATTAATTACAAGCAGACATTAATGCTCTTCAGTCAATTAGAAAATAGCTAAGTTGATAAATGAAAGAATCCTCTTATTTACTACCATAGGAAAAATTATGAGTAAAAGGTTATTTTGGTCCTTAAAATATCTACGAAAAATCACTTAGGTCCCTAAAATAATGCTATAAATATTTTTATGTTAATTTATAAGAAGATCCTTTAATTTATTCATTAGTTTAATTATCTTCAAACTAACTAAAAATTATTAGCTTAATTATTGTGGCATGAACAAATTTGATCATAAAAATAGGGTGAGCATATTTTAATTTTAATATATATATTGTATAATATTTGTCTAGTATAGGCTGCCCTACAAGCTTACTAGCAAGGCTCATTTAGACAATTTGACTTGAATTGATAACCAAGCCGGGCTATGCCTAAAAGAGACTAGTTCACCTATGTTATTTTCATCCCTTGCTTTTAAATCCTATTTGAATTGTAGGTTTAATTATAATTTTCATTATTTGTTTACTCAAAAAAATAAAAAATAAATGATTAGGTCTTTTTATTTCAAAAATGAACTATTTGATTTATTTATTTTCATAAAATAAATTTTTAAGTCCCTCCATCTTTGTCCTCTACAAGTAGATGGAATGTGATAATATGGCAATAAAATATATTCTTTTATTTTTAATTAGCTGACATCGCAATAAAAAAAAAAATTTAATAATTTGTCATGGCAATAGAAATATGTCTTATTGGTTGATATGGCAAAATCAATATTTTTTTAATGCTAAGTTTTAATTGCATATACACAACACATAGACGAAGAGAATAAAAATTGCTTCTTTTCTAAAAACTATGAACAAATGGTTTGATTTTAATATGGGTTTTGCTATGCTACACCTTTTAAAAATGAGGGTAGCATTACGTTGACCCCTATAACATGAGTTTAGGAGAGAAGTAATCCTTATTATTAAGCTCAATACAAACCTCATGCAAAATTAAGTGGGGTTTTGTAAAATTAAACACTTAAACATTTGATATAATTTAGGTGAATAGATGATGCTAAACTAACCCTCTCTAGTTGGATGGGTTTGGGTGAGATCCACGAGGTGATTTTGGTGTTTTTACAAAGATCTCAAAATTAAGTCACTTAGTATCATTCAAATACCAAAACAATTGATAGAAAATTGAGTAACATAATTTGAATATTTTTTTAGTATGTTTTCTCTTGTATTGCTTTGTTTATACATTTTACAAGGAACTAATTATTTAGACATATATTGGGTGACTTAATTTTTTAATATCTTTCTAGTGACCCCAAAATCATCTTGTTGGTCCTACCCAAACCCACACAACTCATTGAGAGGTAGCGTTCTGCCCCTTAGTTCACCTATAATTTAAGTTTAATTAAATTCAAAAAGCTTGACTGATCTTGTTTGACTTTTGACTTTTCTTATTTAACTTTTTCTTGTGTTTTTAATATGGTCCAAATTATGCACTTTAGTAAAGAATTAACAATTTTTTCTCACATTAAATTACTCAATTTTATACTAGCTTCACATTGAATCTAAAAGTAAATATTACTTTTCTCAAAAGCTTAAATTTCAAAGAACAATGTAGTGTTATGCCCTCATAAAAAAAGAGTAAAATGTAGAAACCCCTTTAATTTCAGTCTATGTGTGAAAAACCCTATAGAGTTCAAAAATGTGTATAGAACCCATTTAACTTTAGCCTATGTGCGAAAAAAACCCTCTAAAGTTCAAAAATGTTTATAGGTTCAAAAACCCTCTATGTATAAAAAAAACTCTTCGGTCCATTTGACCATTAGTCAAAGGATGAAAATGTTAGGTATTGGTAATGTGACTTAATTAACCTCTAATTTAAGCACTTTAATCCCAAATTAGAAATGAATTATGATGAATTAGAGGCCACTTTAATCCTAAACAAAAATAATATTTCCCTTAGTTCATCATAATTTAAGATTAAAGTACTTAAATTAGAGATTAATGAAGTCACATGACCAATACATGATATTTATGTCCATTAACTAACACTCAAATGAACATAAGGGTTTTTTACACAAATTGTGAAGTTTAGGAGACTCTATACATATTTTTAAATCCTAGATTGTTTTTCGCACGTGAACCAAAGTTAAAAGGGATTCTATATACTTTATCAAAAAAAAAANTTAAAAAAAAAAAAAAAAGGTAACGCTATACCAATTTTAAAATTAGATAAGATAATATAACCCTTTTAAAATAGCTAAACCAAATATTCATTTTATAAGACAAAAATTGCGATTAAACTAAGGTGACTGCTATCCTACTATACTCTATTTTAGTGCTGTAGCGGTGCTATACTATGATGTCCAATGAGATCATTACATGTGTATATTTAAGGAGGCTTTGGATTTGTTTGCTTGGGAGCATCCCCGGTTTCTTCATTAATTATGAATGAGTCCACACAATTGTAAAGGGTTGAAAGTGTGATTTATCGAAAGTCCAAATTGAAACATGGAAAGTTTCTTGGAAAGCCCAGGGCACTGAACTGTGGGTGGATTGTTTTCGGGGCAGCATTTAGTCGCCGATTTGGAGGTGGGAAAAAGGAAGCCATTGGAATAGCCCCGATTAGGAGGTGTGAAAAGGGAAGCCATCCGAGTCTCATGGGAAGAGATCTAATCATGTTAACTTGAGTCATGTTGCTCAGATCTGAGCCGTCCATTTCATTAAAGCTCATTTCAACCATTAAATATTAATGTGTTTTAATAGTTGAAATGACGTTAAATAGAATAGACAGCTCAGATCTGAGCAACATGACTCAAGTGACATGACTGGATCCAAATCCGAGTCTCATTGATTTGGAGGTGTGATAAGGGAAGCCATTGGACTATTGCCGACTCTTAATTTTGAAAAAGGAAGACATTGGAGTATCGCCGCGCAAATATGATGGCCTTCAACAGACGTCTTCAACCCACACGACTTACAACAATCCGACAGCTTTCATTTACAGTATCTCCGTCAAGGTCATTTCTACTTTTTACCTCAAGGAATGTCGCCTACCAAGCTATTTTCAACGATACTCCTTTCGTTCACTTTCTCACTCAGGCTTTTGATCGGAATATATAATTTTACATATTTATTATACTTTTAAATTTATTTATTTTTATATTATATTTTTTAAAAAATAAAAAATAAAAAAATATAATAAACATATGGAAACTACCAAATCCACTAATAACCACGTTATATGTTTACGTCAGACACGCTAATAGCCTTAGGACGTGTCTTTTTTTCAGCTGCTATAAGAATAAAAAAAAATTAAAAAAAAAAGGTGATAAAAAATGACACATCAATAGACTATTAGTGTATTTCATGTAGATACGTCACATGACACTTGTGGTTTCTACATATCTATAAAGTTTTATTTTTAATATTTAAAAAATTATAATATTTAAGTAATTAAATTAAAAAATATAATAAATATGTAATTTTATTGTTAAAATATAATATTAAAGTGAATGAACCTTCTCACCCACTTGCAATCTGAAAACCCTAATAATTTTAAATCCTCAACCACTAATTTCAATTTTTTTGAAGCTTACACTGCAAGGTATTCCTTCCTCCAACTCTTTCCTTCTATCCGGTAGCTTGTTTTCCTCTTATTTCATCTCCTCTCCAACTAACGGTCACGATTTAAAATTTTTCCAATAGTATCGCTACAGCACTTAAAGTCGGTAACGTAGCTTAGCACTTAGCAGCAACTTTAAACTAATGAGGTTTTTTTAGATATTTATTTAGGTAATATATAATTATAATAAATTAGTTAACATGTAAATGACATATATATAAATTAATTATTTTTAAATTTATTTTAAAAAATAAAATAAAATAAATTTATATTTAATAAAATATAAAAATTACATATACTTATTACATTAATATAATATAACATATTTATTTAATATCATTAAATTTTTATTAAACTAAATGTCAATATTATTTTCTGCCGATTTTGTATAATAATGACGTGGCATAGCAACCTTATGATTGTCGCTGTTGGACTGTCTTTCTACCTTTCCAACTTTCGTTTCAACTAATATAATAAATAATACTTTAAAAAACACAAAAAAAAATTGAAGAAACAAAGCTGTCCCATTTACGTTGGCCCACACAAAGCAGGTGGGTCCGAGAGTAATATAACGCTGAGTCGCTGACATAGTAGTATGTAAATCGTGACTGCACATAGGCCCAGTTCCGCGTTCGTCGCCTAAAGTACGTAACAAATGGTATCAGATGATTGGATACTCGAAAAGGTAATTTCATTCCCCATTTTTTTTTAAAATTTAAAAGAAAGGAAAGAAAAAAAAANAAAAAAAAAAAAAAAAACAAGTCTTCGACGTTGTTTTCCTTCCTGTTCTGCCTCTAGCACTTTGACAACATGGACGCAGAGAATTCGCCGCCTATTAGAACCCCTTCTCCCTTTCTCTTTCATCATCTTTCTCATTGCCCTCTCTCGTTATTTCTCTCTCTCACACATTTTCAAAGGCAGCCCCCCACAATTCTGGACCTGGTCTACCTTCCTTAATCGTACGTTTTCTTTCATTTTCTCAAAGAAATTTGCTGTTTTTTTTTTTTTNTTTTTTTTCTCTCATGCGTTTTTAACCAATCGTGGGTTTTACCCAGAATCTGGTACACTTTCTTATTTTATTTTATTTTATTTTGGTGGAGAACTATTTAAATTTCACACTTATTTTCGTCCTTTTCTTCGTAAGATCTTCTGGGTTTTGTGGGAAGGGAAGCCATGTAAGCTGCTAATGTTCTGAGTTTCATTGGTCGTTTGTTTTTCCTTTATTGTGCTCCTTCGGTGCTTTCAATGCCCTTTTGTTTTTTCTTGGGGTACTGTGCAAATAGTACTTTTTTTTGGTTTTTAATTAAGCCCTTTAATTTTTTTAAACTAAATTCCTGTGCTTCGGTTTTGAATTTGTCTTTGAGCTTCTCAATTGATTCTCTCATGTTTGTTTTCGTTGATCATTGATGCTGAAAAAGAAGAAAAAGGTTTTTATTTGATGGGTATCTGTTGGGTTGGTCAATGGTCATGTTGGATCTTGAAATTGTTGACTCATCTGGATTAGTTCTGTTCTCACCGTAGGGCATCTTGAAATTTCATAAGCTCTTCCTCATAAAATTGTTTTAGCTTCTTTGTTATTGTGTTTGAAATTGGAAAGTGGTCCTTTTTAGGCTTTTTGTTTGTCAACCTGAAATGCTCTGACAGTAGTGAGGGTAAAATTCAGCGTTTTTCTGGGTTCTCCTTTGATGGGTTTTCAGGGTCCTCTGAATCTTAGATTTTTGTTATAATTTATTTGTGAATTATTGGGTCTTTGTTATAATTGCAAAGTTTTATGGTATTGGCTATCTGAACTTTTTGGAATCTTTTTTCGTTTCTTTTTGGCCTAAAATTCGAATCTATTATCTTTCTTTAGTTATACCCCCTTTTTCTTGTTTTGGTTAAAGTCATAATGCAGTTGTTCATTTTTTTTTTTTGTTCTACTGGTTTCTCAATTTTGAATTTCTTGGAAAAGAAAAGTCTGACAAAGTTTTGTTTTAACTGCAGAACTGTCCAGGGAATGCGATCATTGCTATTGAGTTATAAGCTCTTATTTACCGCATTTAATCTATAGATTTTGCCAATGCTAAATTTTGGCAGGGCAAGAAGTCAGGCAAGGGCAGCCAGATCTATGTCATTGGGAGGTAAGATTTTGTTGCCAAATATAAACAAAAATGGCGGTAGGCCAGCCCTTCTTTTTTGTTGAAAGAAGCATAGTTATGGCCAGCATTGATCAATATGAAAATAAGAAGCATTGTTCTGTGAATTCATTAATGATATTAGGTGTTTTGTGAATTCATTAATTGTCAAAGTTCTGTGATTTGTTCTATGCTGTGTGATTGTTTTCTAATTACTTCATCCTCTACTTGAAGGTTAAAAACTTAGTTTTCCTTATTCTTGTTTTTCTGTCTGTTAGGCATGGATTATGCGGATCCAAAAAGGAAGGGCAATTTTGTTGGAAAAGTTTTTCTGGCTGCAGCATTTACAGCACTATGCATTATCATGATCAAGCGATCTCCATCTTTGACTTCCCCCAGTCCGGTAAACCATACATCCCTAATACCCCATAAAAAATTTGATAAGCCACTGCTGGTCTACCATGTACATATGTACATGTTGTGTATTCTTGTTTATCTATATATTTTATTGTTTCTTGTATTTGGTGTCCTGACTCCTAATATATTAGTAGTCACTGGGTCTTGATAGATCAAAGTGAGAGGTACTGAATCCTGTTGGACAGACAGTTTTTTACTTACTCTGTTGTCCTTCCATTTTTTTCCCCAGTTGGTGGTGAGAACAATGAGTTGTCCAATTTAATTATTGGTCTATTGGTGTTTGAGTCATACATAATATTTGGAAAGGAAAGCTAATCTGTTCTATTGTTTGAAATGATCTTTGCTTGTGTTCTGCTATATGGTTAGTTTTTGAGGTCAGTTTCAGATGTGCTCGTTGGAGGTGGAAGACTTTCAATAAATTCTTCTTCTTGTTTAGTTAGCTGAAATCCATTTGATGTATTTCAGTTTCCATCTTTCCACCTGCAAATGTTGATATGTAGATGCATGAATGAATATGAAGTTGTACAGATTATACTAATAACAACTTTCCCTTGAAAAATTTGCACTTTTTTCTGTTTCCTATTGCTATCATATTAGCAGATATATAAAATTATATGTAGTTTCTACGGCTGGTTGATTGTTACCTATTGCAAAGTACCTCAAAATGGTGGATCTTTATTCTGTTGGTAGAGATACGGGCCTGTTTTCACATTCTATTCACTTTAAGAAAAATGAAGCTTGGGTAGTTAAGTTGATGTAAACCAGTGTATTGAGATATATATTGTAAAAAAGAGGAAAAATGTAAAAGGTAGGAGATACTATTTTCATTTGTAATTCTCTTGTCTCTCACTCTTCCTCTCTACTTCTCTCAATGTTCCCTTTATTTTAGTATCTAATCTGTTGTGTAGTTATTTTTCCTTTTTATTAATTTATTATTGTTTCTTCTTTTCATTTATTTTTCTGCTTTGTCCAGTTTTCCATTCATGAACCAGGGTTTACTCATGTCTTGGTAACGGGAGGTGCAGGCTTTATTGGCTCACATGCTGCTCTACGACTTCTAAAGGATTCTTATCGTGTCACAATAGTGGTATGTCTCTTTACTATGGAAGGATTCTCTGATAAAATCGTGCACTCATCTGTGTGGTTGCTGCAAACATAACAATTCTTCGTTTTACTAGGACAACCTGTCACGAGGAAATTTGGGTGCAGTCAGGATTCTTCAAGACTTATTTCCAGAACCTGGAAGGCTTCAATTTATATACGCTGACTTGGGAGATAAAAATTCCGTATCCTTACCATATTGCTTGATTACAAGAAATACTTCAGTATAGAATTCTAGATTTAATTGAAACAGTTTAATATGGATGCAAATTGTATACTTGACTGGTTTATCAGGTTAATAAAATATTTTCAGAGAATAAATTTGATGCTGTAATGCACTTTGCTGCTGTTGCGTATGTGGGGGAAAGCACACTTGATCCTCTTAAGTAAGTACTTTTGTATTTAATGATACTATATTAACATCTGTGTTGTATTAATCTTTGTAGTTCTTATCCATAACCTCCGCACTTCTAAACTTCAGTAACATTAATATTTAATACCCAATACAATATCAGAAAACACCCTTATCTTGCATCACAGCCTACATGTTCCAGTACATGAAAACTTAAAACACCCATATCTCTTGTAACTTTCCTGAATCCATTGTATTTTTAATAACCTAAGAAACCATAAACCTTAGACCTATTACACTATTGACGATTAATGTGTATTGGTATCTATTGTTTTTATATACAAATCTGAGTCATTTTGTTGGATGCTGCTTAGCATACTGCAACTTTAAGTAACATTCCAACTAACCCTATCCGTTGTATTGGGTTCCATACACAATGGCATACCCTGTAACTGTACCATGTACCACAATGGCATACCTTCTTAACTACATCTGAATGACCGACCAGCAGGGCTTTTCACATTTTACCATCAAATATTAGATTCACCTATTTTCTACTATGAGATATTTCCATGAGGTTTCAGTTTTCAGTGTACAAGTTCATATACTTGCCTTCAATTTTACTTGATTTATTTTACTTATTTTTAACGAACATATTTTTCAGGTATTATCACAATATTACATCAAATACCTTGTTGGTATTAGAGTCTATAGCTAAATATGGTGTGAAGACACTGATATATTCTAGTACATGTGCAACCTACGGGGAACCTGAAAAGATGCCCATAACAGAAGAAACACCACAGGTGAGAAATATAATAGTGATTCTTATATTACTTTTTCTTTATGGGGTGGTGAAATGGATTTAATGCTTATGACAATGTAGTGCTAACCTTGATGTTTTTTGTATTTCAGGCCCCGATTAATCCATATGGAAAAGCCAAGAAGATGGCAGAGGATATCATCCTTGATTTTTCTAAAAATTCAGATATGGCAGTAATGATTCTAAGGTTTGTGCTGTAAATTTACGTTTTACCCCATTTTAAAATTTGATGTTATTTAATACCCTTGTTACTGAAGTTGGTGAGTCTAATATATCATAATATATGGAAACCTTGCAAGAGTTGTGTCACATGGTTCAAGTCACACATTATCATTTGTGAATATTTTCTTTTGTCATTTGCATTGGGAATTAGATGTTATGGACCTATTTTATTGATGCAGTATTCTACTTTTTCTGCTGCTCTATTTTATACTCCATATTCTCTTGCTTTCTTTGTATTTTTTTTTTTTTTCTTCCTTAGGTTTTTCTTTCTTTTAATAATGTGGGTTGAGAGGAATTTTAGGGGTCACTGATATAATCCTTCATATGAAAAGTGTTAATTAGCAGCATTATTTCTGGTTTTCATGGTCATAACATACTATTAAAATACCCCCTTCATGTTGTTTGTACTATAAGTACACTGGTTTGAGATTGGACTATGTATGAAGATAGCCAATTGGTGGTACTTGATGTCCTTTTAATGAATCAAGATTAGTTATGTTGGTAATCATTTAATTATTGATAATTTTTCTTTGGGCAAATATCCAGATACTTCAATGTGATTGGATCAGATCCTGAGGGCAGATTAGGTGAGGCTCCAAGACCTGAACTGCGAGAACATGGTCGAATTTCAGGTGCTTGCTTTGATGCAGCTCGTGGTATTATTCCTGGTTTAAAGGTATGCAGATAATGTTTTATTGTTCTTTTTGACTAAAAGACGAATTCATTACGAAAGTCAAGAAGTTCGATACTCTTTGGGTGGGTCCCAATGGGGATTTATAGTGTGATTTTGGTGTCATTGCCAAGATCTTGAAAAACTTAATCACATGTAATGTGCCAAAACAGTTAGTTCTTTCTAAAATTCATAAACGGCACTATATAGGAAAACATGTTGAAAAGCATACTTGAAAGCAGCTGCTTCTTGGCACGTTTTCCTATATTGTGTTGTTCTTACATTTTATAAGAAATTGTGTATTCGGGCACATTCAAGGGTAACTCAATTTTTCGAGATCTTTGCAGTAACACCAAAATCATTGAGTGGGTCTCTCAACTAGGTAGGGTTAGCATAGTGTCCACCAGTTTCTTACCATATTTTTGAAGCATCTTTAGTTATTTGATTTTCTATGTAGAAGTATTCTGTATGGCAGCCTTGCAGGAATAAATTATATCACTCCTCGGTGTCCTTGCTTGACATTTGCAACTTACTTGGAAACTAGAAATGTAGTACTCAGAAGTGTTCTCATTGCATATGTTACTGTTGGCACCTTGCAGGTTAGAGGAACAGACTATAAGACGTCTGATGGGACTTGTGTACGAGACTATATTGATGTAACTGACCTGGTTGATGCTCACGTCAAAGCTCTTGAAAAGGCACAATCTGGCAAAGTTGGGATCTACAATGTTGGCACTGGAAAAGGTAGGTTAAACACACCGAATGGGAAGAAGAATAATGCCTTGATGTTCTTGGTGTAAGCTTAGAATATTTCATACTTGTCTCAATGTTGTCATGGGGTTCTCTTTCTCAGGTAGTTCAGTGAAAGAGTTTGTGGATGCTTGTAAGAAGGCTACAGGGGTGAACATTAAAGTAGAATTTCTCCCTCGACGCCCTGGTGATTATGCCGAAGTGTACAGTGACCCAACAAAGATCAGGCTTGAACTGAACTGGACTGCACAACATACTGATCTTAAAGAGAGTTTAAAGATGGCATGGAGATGGCAGAAATCTCATCGTGACGGTTATGGAACTTCATCTGCAATATTTTGAACTTCTTAGAACTTAGCATAGCAGAAGACTACAAGAAGAGCCTAGCAGGATCAATGTCAGCTGCCCTTCTATTGTCCTCTTAGAAGGAAGTCTGAAGATTTTTGTTCTACTTTCAATATGTAGTGGCTATTTGTAGTTTGGTTTTAGGGAGTAGTAGTTCATTCGTTATATGTATTGAACAGATAATAATTCAATAATATCATATCCGGGGTCTGGTATAGCTTTTACTCAATCAGTTGACTCCATCCCTTTTGCTTATTAGTCATTATTATAGGGCATATGGAGCTTCACTTATTCACGTTGGAACGCATAAAATCACTACATAAGATTGAATGCCAAACCAGCTATTATAGATGGCTTATTTAATTTGGTGGAATTTTGGCATACTAGTCACATTAAGCTTGCAAAATGTTCTCTCTTACCTCTACTGGCAATCTACTCGCAATCCGCTTCATACTACTACTTTTTCTCATGGTCTCTTGATCACTAGTTTTTCTCAATAGGTACAGAGAAATATTTCTTTTATTAGTTTACTGACTCTACTCCCTTGGGATTAAAGGAAGTTTTTAGAACATAGTTTCATACAACAGACTTGACTTTTTTAGAAGATTTGCACTCACTATCGTACAAGCTGCAGTCCATTCCCTTTTCATAGGCAAAAGAGAAGACTTCAAACTTTGGACTTAACACATAACATAATGAAATAAAAGACTAAGAGCTTCACATGAACTCTCAAACCCTTCACATGGATCTTTAGACTTCATATGATTACACTATATTACAAAAGTTTTTAGGCTTAATTACAATTTTAGTCTTCATATTTTTACGATTTCTAGAGTTAGTCTCCTATTTTAAAATTCAACGATTTGGTCCATGTATTTTAGTGAGTTTGGTTGTTTTCGTCCTCATATTAGTTAACCCAACGGTCAACTTAACGGCATGTTGACATGACACAGAGAAATGAGTTTTTTTTTATTTTTTTATTTTTTTTTTATTGTTATCATGTTGATATGATATAGGAAAATTAATTTTTTTATTGTTATATAACAATTTAAGATTTTTTTTTCACAAAATTCAAGTAGATAAATAAATTTTCAGATAAAGTAAAACATGTAATAAATTTTTAGATTAAGTCCATAAGAGATTCTACCAAAATTTTAGATAATATTATCCAACTTGAAATTCTTTTGACTGCTTGAACTTTGTGAAAATTTTGATAGAATCTCTTATAGACTTAATTTAAAAAAATATGATTTTTTTTTTAATTATGACTTAATTTGAAAACAAAAAAAACTCATTTGTTTCTGTTAATGTTAATTATGAATTAATTATGTTTAAATAATAATTTAACAATAAAAAACTAATTTATCTGTGTCACATCAACATGATAACAAAAAAAAATAATCTAATTTATCTATACCACATTAAAATGCTGTTAAATTGACTATTGGATTGATTAATAGGAGGACTAAAACTGCTAAACTTACTAAAATACATGAACCAAATCGTTGAGTTTTAAAATAGGGGGATTGACTCATAAAAATCGTTGAAATATGAGGACTAAAAATGTAATTAATCCAAGTTTTTATTATAGACTCGCCAGACTTTAATAAGACTCGTTCAAAGATGGCATATGATTGTGATTATTCATCCTTCTATCTTATTCATAATGTTGTCCTATGCATCTTCATCAAACAAGTGGTCATCCCATTCATGCTGTAATCCATGCATCTCATCGTCCATGCTACCATGTGTCTCATTGTCCATGCTAGGTGTCTTTCCAATAGTGCTCCAAAGAAGTCATCCAAGGCTTTGTGGCACTCTTTGATCACCTCTAGTGTCAAGTTAGCACATCTTGGCCTTTTCTTGATTAATCCAAAATTCTCTTCTCATTTTTCTTTAAAAAATAATTCTTTCAATTGTTTAAAAAGTCTTCAACTGCTTTAGCAGTAGAGCAAAATACTAATTTACTAATTCACTAGTTTTTAATAGTGCAATGGTCTTTCCACTAAGATATTTTATTTCCCTTCAACAAAAGAGGCTTCTAGGTCCGGCATGTCCTTACAATCTTATAATTGGAATGAACTAGATTTTGTCTCCCATTCTAGTAGAGGAGTACTAAAGATTATCATAATGAACTTCTATCAATAATAGTATTATCTCTCTCATTTCAATGCATCTTTAATAATTTGAGGAAAGAAAATAAATAACTTATCAACTTCAAATCCTTGAAAAGAGATTTTTCGAAGTAATCCTTGATCAAAAAGCTATGCTTCATGGTATGGAGGACATCCACCATCTATAATCTACCAACTATTTCCATTTTCAAATAAACGGTATATTCTAGTTTGATCTAGGCTTGGATCTATGTTCAAGACTTCATAAACTCGGAGCCATTCTTGATGCGTTCGCGTACCCGAAGGATCGAAACGGAATGTTTAGATACCAAACTGTGGGATGACCTTGATTATCGCAATAGGGTGAACCCTTAACAAGGAAGGATCCTTGGTAAGTTCAAGTTCAAGTTCTTTGCCCAAGAACAACAGGAAAGCTCTCAATCCAGAGAAACTCAATAATTTAGAAACTGAATAATATTAATCTCAAAAACTGTTTTGCCAAGGCATACACGAATTCCTTATATAAGCAATTCGGCTAGGAGGCTACAAACTATGATGGATCCTCTAAGAAAGTTAATAAAACCCTAATACCCAGTTTGGCCCATAGACATAAAGGCCCAAAATATTAAAAAAATGAATTTAAAACTAATTATTGGGCATTAGTAAATGCAAATAATAACTAGTAACATCAGAACTTATTTTGTTCTCGTCAAGGCCCACTTTACTCACTAGGTTTTGAATTTAAACTTTTGTAGTGAAATCCATATGCAATTTATATGTTCAGCCGAATGGGATATGCTTTCCTCAATCAAAGTTATTCTCATGATTAATCCATCATCCATATTTGCTCCAAGTTTGTTAGATGGGATCAATTCTTTCAAAACTTTTAGTAATATGTTTACTTTTCCATGTATTGAAGAATCTGCATGCATAGAGATTTTCAGTCACTTGATAGGCTTGTTCGATTAGAAGATGTTGAATCAATTCCATCAAAAAGAACCACCATCATTACTTTTTCTTCTTGGTGAGCATTTGTTTTAGTCCTAACATTTAGCTCCTTTTTGCCATAATATTCCACCGTCTCAATGGAAGATTGTATACACAGTTTATAGTTTTATCATATCTTACTAATGTGCTGCCAAATTTTTAGTTTGCATTTAGACACAAAATGAGTAATATCATCTATATTCCTCATTTTATTTTCCTGTCTGATATGGAGGCCAACTCCTTTATGAAATGAATCTCAAACTCATTTGATTTCCTCCCCATCAATGAAGCACAGACCACTACTGTTGCTATGGATCTATAATTTGCTGCCGTCACACTATGTAGCAGAATCAACACCATCTGTAGAAGGGGAAAAAGAATAAAATGTCATCTTAATCCTTAAAAATACAACAAAAATTAATTAAATCCTTCACATTTTTTTTGTATCATTTGAATCATTGAAAATTCTAAAAGTTTATTAAATTAATTTTTTTTAAGACCTTAAGTGATTTNCCTTAAAAATACAACAAAAATTAATTAAATCCTTCACATTTTTTTTTTGTATCATTTGAATCATTGAAAATTCTAAAAGTTTATTAAATTAATTTTTTTTAAGGCCTTAAGTGATTTTTATTACATCTTTCGAGGACTAAAATAATTTTTTAATCAAAAAATACAGTTCTTTCAAAACCACCCTATTTTGAGAAAATGTTTTCAAAATAACACTAATCTGGTAAAAGAGCCACGGAAGTTCCTAGTTTGACGAGTTCACTATCTTGCCAAAGTGCCACATGTCATAGTAATATTTCTTACTAATCATATAAAATAAAAATCCAGAGTAAATGAGATTGCTTGAAAACTAATATAAGCTGTGGCTTTTACATCAAGACCCAAGGTAAATAAACCATCGTCATAAAATTTGAATTCTATAACAGCTTAAACAACTGAATGTATTTATCTAACTTGTGCAACAAAACCAATAGTTACATTAGGTGAGAGAGGAATTGTATGGAATGACCTCAATGTCATTTAACTCTTCCAATGAAAGAAACTGAATCATCAACTCATCAAGAAAATGTTTGAAGCGCTCTATCAAAGCTTTCTTCTGCTGCTGATGCCCGTTTAACAAGTACATGGTCTGGGTGAGAAAGTTTCAATTGGCTGCAAAACAGTAAGGGTCACTCGTTGATGCCAAATTCTTAATATGCTCCGTTTGTTTTGATAGGAATGGTTTCCACAAAAAATATTTTGGCCTAAGAATTTTTAGGTCTTAGGCCAATTTTTTTTTTTCTTGGAAATCATTTCTATCAAGCCAAACTAAGCCATAGGAGAAAAGATTTCAATTTTCAGCCAGATGGTCCCTTCAGTATTCCACATGCAGTATTAATCCAAACAAAAACTGAGCTAGTTTTCTGTCTTGAGTTATTTATTACGATATAATTTATTTTCTGGAAACACAGATGAAAAATAGAAAAATTCTTGATACAGGCTAAATTCTGTTTGCAATTACTAACTTTAGATGCATATAAGACTAATAATGCAATCAAACAGCAACATATGAAAAGTTTGTAATTGGATGAAAAGATTTTCTCAGTGGCTAGCCACAGTGTAAATCAGGTGGTATAACATGGCTTCACATTGATACAAATACAAGGAATAGGCAACCAGAACAAAGGTACAAGCTAATTCAGCGAAGGAAAGAAAATTGAATATATCAAAAAAGCATATTCAGAGACTTAACTATAGATATATGGAAGCTTCACATTCCTCTAGTGATCAAGTAAAAAGGGTTCTTTGACCTGAATATTGTATTTTGACAACTTATTTATCTCATTTTTGTGGTTTCAAAACTATTTACATTAATATTACAGTCTTTCTATTTAAAAAAAAAAAATGTCAGCAGGTGGGGCCCAGCGAACACGCCGCATGCCATGTGATGTGTCCCACCTGCAAAGCCACATATCCTTTTCTGTGTGGTGGGGCCCACCGAACACGCCACATGCCATGTGGCATGTTGTCAAGGGACATGCCGCATGGTATGTGGCGTGTCTGGTGGATCCCACCTATTGACATTTATTTATTTTTAGACAAAAAAAACTATAATATTTCCGTAAATTGTTTTGAAACTACAATAATGAGGTAAATAAGTTGTCAAAAATGTAGTATTTAGGTCAAAGAACCAGTAAAAAGAGACAGATGGTTGAACATCAAACTTCATGAGTGCAACCAATTAATAGATCATCCAATCTATTTATAGCGCAAATTAAAGTGTGACTAGAAATAGAAATATAAGAACTCTTAATGCCTCTATGTAGAAGGCCATCATAACTGGCTATAGGCAACCAAATTTAACTATTACACTCTACTATTCTGTGAAATGGAACCAGATAATACAAGTCCAAACTCAAAGGGTGATGACCTGAAAGTGATTTTAGACATGTTCTCTTGATCATTCTGTGATGATCTAACTCTTTTAGTCAAAAGCCTTAGCCTAATTAACCACTTTTGTTGTAGATAAATGACCTAATTAACCAATAATTAACATAAAACTTGAGGGTTATAATTGCCCCTCAATCAATGACATAAGGAAACTAGTTAAGAGGACGGATTCAAACTATAAATGTTCTTCAGTGGCTCCATTTGATTTAGAATTTAATAGAAGGTTTTTAGGGAGCAATTATAACCAATTGGCTTGCCCATACATGATGCTATATCATGCTAGGGTAGTTTCCACTGGCATGCAATAAGAGGTGGGTAAGAGAAAAAGGGAGGTCACAAAAAAGGTGTAGCTGGTCATATAATGAAATGACTCATAGATCTAATAAACTCAAGTGCAATACAGCAGGAAAACAAGCTTGATCAAGTGTTTATCAGACATCACTTATTCTCAGATTTGAAAGGCTGGTTGAGAGTTGAGACCAAGACAATTGCAGGTATATCAATTCAGATAGATAAAGAAAAAACCAATTAAGAGAATGTCCTGATGGTCACCTGAAAGATTTGGAAGATGGTTTGCCAAGATGAAGGCAGCATACAACCAGATTGGCTAGAGTTTCTGGATCCCTGGCATCCTGTATAAATCACCAAATATTTCTTCACAACCTCCACAATAAAAAATAAATGTCCTACCAAATATATAGCTAAAAGGTTTGGAAATGAGAACAGCCACAAAGAAAATAGTGGGAGGTGCAAGGATTCAGCTAAGATTGGAAGCTACAATCATAATAGATGAAATATTTAAAATTCATACTTTCATAGACAGTAATCAAAATGAGAAGCATAAACAGGGGAGTGTGAAATAGTTTGAATTCATAGATGGATAACTATAAAAATTTCTTAATGAGCAAATAATATGCAATATCTATTACTTTGTGAAATCTATAAAAGTGATAAAATGATAAAAACATTTCTATAAGTTAAGAGTGCTTCAAAGAGCTACTATATTGATTATTTAAAGCAAACCTTGTTTAGTGCTTCCACCAACAGTGTTTCAGCTTCATCAAAGTTGCCCATGTGCATGCAGCAAACAGCCTTCCCATTCAAGAGCAAACTCGTTGACTGATACCTCTCTGATAAATCCTGGAAGATGAGATATGCTTCCTGGATCTTGGAGCCACCCTGATCCAAAAGGAGTAATGTCAGTTTTACTCAGCTCTCTTCCCCCAAAACCAAATAGTTTCTCATTTTATCAGGAACGGACAAAATTTCATATACCACTGCCAAATTTAACCAGGCGCCGGCAAGCTGGGTTAGCGTGTGATCCTCATCAATCTGTTGCATGACCCTGAGCTGTCTCTCTGCATAATCGGACCTATGCATCTTAATAAATATTTGGACATTCAAGGCATGCCTGAAAATGCAGATAATGCACAGTTAGGCCTGACAAACTTCCATGATGCACTAAAAGTATTGTTTTCTCTTCCATGTAGACAATAAAGATGTTGACCATATATTCATAGATTAAAAAAAAAAAATGGCCAAAATTTATTAAAGTTGAACATTTACAACTACATCCTTTCTTTGTTTCATTTTCTTTCTTCATTAAGAAATTCATGGATGTGCAAGCAATGGGCTTTAACCAGAGCCTTTGAACTTGCCAACCCTATGGCTAGTCATATGGCCAGCTGAGCTGAGGCTCAAGCAACCTCTTGCATCTACATATTGAAAAGTTGAAACCTTCTGTACATGCAAAACTTTCACATGACTGAAGCCCAGAAGTAAATTCTAAACAATAACGCTGCCAAAAGAAAAGACAGCACAGACAAATCCCACTTCTGTATATAAAGTTTCACTTCAAGAGAAGGAGACCAGCGCAATAGGTATAGTATATCATCAAAATGATCATTCAAAAGAAAATGCTTTCCTCTTACAATATGGTCCTCACTTTCATGTTAGAAAATAAAAGATTCTTAATTGATCTGTCAAAGCTCAATCATGCCTAATGAGATCTGTAAACACTCGGCTGAGTAAAAAATACATCAGTTGGAAGAAGTAAGCGGGTAAACTGAAGCACAAAGCTTTTTCAGAGATGTTTTTAAGAACAAGTACTACTGTAATGCTTTTAATCATAAAAGATGGGAAGCAACAGCTAAAAGAACCTAGAGAATGAGAAACTACAATGAAATTTACTGAACAACTAGAAAAGGCCTGATCTCTGCAACTCTTTCATGAGTTCAAAGTGGTATACATGATCTGAGTGTTAAGAATTTAGTAGAATGTACGAGAAGGAGAAAGAAACAAGGATTGGGGCGCCATAAAGCAAGAGGGGAAAAAAACACGCTGCCAGTGGAGGGGCTTTGAACCTAAGAGCTCACAATAGGGACAATTATTTAATAATGATTCTTTTAAGGCTATAACAGTTGCATCTCCTCACCATACTGAGCAGCCAATATAGTATTCATCACTACTTTTATTTATTCATCTACAATTGTAAAACCATGACTTTAGAACAACTCCATTTATTATCATCTGTCACCCTTGCTAGAGCAAAGTTAGGTACAAATCATAGTTGTCAAAAGCCAAACAAAAAGAACAAACGGGTTATTGCTGACACACAGTGCAGGGAGGGGAATTCTAAATATTAGCTTATTTTGCCATAGAGCTGTCTCGAAACACTCACATACAACCTGTTTTATTTAATGCATTAACACTACTTTTGTTTTTAAGTATTGGCTCATATCAATATCAATGTATCATTTCAGCTAGCTTGCTTCACATTTTTCTAAAACTTATAACAGGACAGTAGCCTTCAAGGATGATACCTATTTCCATAATTTTCAAAAGCTCCTCAACAGTTATACAGTTTTCTACATAACATATAAAGCTTACATGAACAAACTAGGTTATTGTTTTTATTCTATTGTGTACCACATACTACATATTTTCTAAATTAGAAATTTTATTTAACAGGAAGGATAGAAATTAATATTTACTGCTAAAATATGCAACTGAAGCAGTATCTTCCCTATTAGAGATTAAGTTCACCAAATCTTGTTTCAAGTATTGCTTACATCAAAGCCAATGAGCATAGAACAGGCCACATATACATTCTCATGAATTCCAATCATAGTTGGAAATAAAGAAAAAGAACAAAGGTAAACATGAAGTATAAAGAACATTACAGTTCCATGGTCCCTCCAGCATTAGTGTGTTTGAGAGCCTCATTAAAATCCTGTTCATGCATGAATATGATCCCAGCAATCAGCCTCAAAATAGAGTTGTTTCCAATTGCAGGATCTGCCAACCACTCCTTCAGATTCGAGATCGCAGATTCCTGCACATTTCAATAGCCCAAAACACATGTAAGCCTTAATTCCTCACAAGAACTCAGATCCCCGCAGCGAAGTAAACCATAACAGAAAAAAATCGGATCAATACAAAAATGAATATAATTTAACTAAAAAGTTGTCAGATCTTAAAAATGCAACCTTGTTTTCTGGGCTCGAGAAATAGAGAGCAAGCAATTTAACTGCCTGGAGAGGCGTCGCTGCTGAGGCATCGATCTCACTGATTACAAACTAAGAAACAAAACCCAATTGAAATCAGACTGGGAATTTTACAATGAAATCAAAAATTTGAAAACATTGAACAGATTCATAGGGAAAGAGAGACCTGTAATTGACCGAGGGCAATGTAGCAGCGATGAACGAGACAGTCTCTTTCGATGGTGTCGTCTGGGGAGAGGTTGTGAACCTCGCTGCTGTTAATGGCGGCTTGATAGGCACCCAAGTAGAAGTTGTTTCGGAGATTGAACAAGTGGTCCGGTGTAGCCATGGATTCAATACGATGTGGTCGAAGATCTGAATCAGTGTTTCTGATATTGCAGCGAGAAGATAGATGGAGATTGGAGACTGGTGTCAACTCGCACTGCTAATTGTTTCCCCAAACGAACAATATAAAGAATGCAAGAAGAATGAAAAGTGAATCCGGGTTAACGGGGGTAAGTGAATCCGAATACGACCCGGCTCTGATAGATCATGGATCCTTGTGCTCGAGTGAATCAGAATAACTATTTGGGTTTAAGTACATGTATAAATTAGCGGGGATTCTATGATACTACGTAAGTATGTCATACTACATTGACGTGTCAAGCATATATAATTTTCATATTTTATTATATATAAAATATAATTTATTTAATTTTTTAAACAAACTTAAAAATAGTTAATTTGTACACATGTCATTCATTTATTAGTTATTTTTATATAGTATGACATACTACATAAATACTAAAAATATTTAAGAAACCTCCAGCTGTGAAAAATAAATTAGATTTAAGTCGCAAAAAGCGTCAATGTCTCTCCTATCAGAAATAGAGAGTTGAATGAACTACAAAATGGCGTAAGCCATTTTATTGTATGAACTGAGAGAAAAGGATTATTAGAAATGCTTGATTCATATTTGTAAGATTTTAAGAAATAAAGTAGAAAGAAAATATGAGTTAAAGAAAAGAAAACTAAAATATTTACAAGGTTGGGTTAAATATTGGTGCCTAGATTTTAAGTCCAATTTAATTCAATAGGAAAACCAAAAGCAAGTTAGACAGGCTTAAAAATTTTAGAAAAAAATAGCCACAACGGGCTTTCAACTTGGAAAGAAAATCTAGTCAAAATTGGCTTGTAATTTTTTGTTTTTTGTTTTTTTTGTCTTAATGGCAAGAGATTGGCTTGCAATTTGAAAGAAAAGAAAATTCATTTTTAAATTTTTTTGAATAAAAATAGAAATAAAATAAAAAATGAATAAATAAGAAATAATAAAATAAACTATAAGCTTTTTTTTATTAAAAAAAAAAGGATAATTCTAATCACTTCTTCCAAATCAAACTCATTTACTGAACACTTTACCGCACAGACTCTAATAACAAGCATGAAAAATACGTTGTGTATGATATTAAACAATACTTAAATATGCTGTGCAAAAATCTTGCATGCACACACATCCTCTGGAGTGCTGTTTATATTACCCAAGGTGGATAGAGTCACTTTTCTTGTGCTTTAAGAAGATGAATGAGTATGGTAGTATACACATGAAATGCTGGGAACTAAGAGGAGACTGGTAGGTTCATGGTATTCCTTCTCCCCTGCTACAATAAAAGGACATAAATGCCCTTGCTCAAGGTATTCCTTCTCCCCCTCTAACTCACTTAAGACACTTCAATTCATTTGACGACCGGGACACTCTCTCTAGAGACCTGACCGGCTCTCTCCCTCTCGAGAGACATCTCTAACTTGAGCGTCGGAGGAGGCGCCGGAGCTCTGGCTCCGGCGTCCCCTGATCGTACTTCTACCTGTGCAGGTCCCTCAGATGCTAGTCATCAACATTGGCGTCATCTGTGGGAACTGATATTGAGTTCCCGTTATCACCAAATCCAATGGCTGGTGTTCTCATCGGAAATCGACTTCTCTCGACATCAATGGCTATGAGAAATCAGATCTTGCTTCGATCACCACTTTCAATCAATTTCCAAGATAGCGATTGTGATACCTTTTCTCTTAAAATTAGAATACTTTGAGATATCTATTATATGTTACTCTGCAAGTTTGAGTTAATATGTATATTTGAATTGTTAGTGCCTATTAATCACTTTATAGGGATTTGCTCTGGTTGATCAATTTTCTTAGCTCACAAGGTCACTTTTAATCTACTTTCATGTTCATTACTTTGACGATAAATGTTGTTGGATTTTTGGTTTGGAATACACTGAGGGCATTAGCTAGTTTGGTGTGCTACTGACATCATATAGACCTAGGCTCGCCCATAAGGTGTTTGATCAAAAATATTCAATGAATTATGTGACTGGAAATCAATTATTTTCAGGAGTTAAATGACTCAAACATGCTTATCTAAGTTTGCATGATGGAGAATCTTGTCAATGAAAATACGATGTTTGTAAGTTTTGACATGACCGAATACATGTAGTTACCTACTTATGCATATTGATATCTACTAGAATTAGTCTTTGAATTGCTACAGAGACTCTGAGCATAACATGCATTACATCTGCCAAATACATAAGGAGTACAGATGTACAACCACATTACAAATGCTTTAAATATCCTGGCTTACTGCCTATTTTTAATAAACTATGTACAAAGGCTACCTACCTACTTGATTCAAAACAGGAAATTTGACACATCATGTTCAATGCTGCATAGACATATCTATGCTCATTCTCTGCTCCTACAATAAAATTTTATTCTGCAACTTGTTACTGGCTTCCAAGCTTCATTACACATTGAACAAGGTCATTAACAACTATAAACTATGAGCATGAGCTTGTTTTCACCCTGCTATATAACATATTGGTATAGCCCGACATGTGCATAAAGACACACAAAGTTTTATTTCCAAATACAGGAGGGACTGAACCGGATTCTTGTGACTTGTAGTTGCGCAATCTTCTTCCAATGAATTTTGTGACAATTGAAATCCTTCACATAACCCTCACCACACTTATGCAATATCCATGCTTCTTTCATGCACAGAAACTACTCCTTATCTCCATTTACCACATCAAAATTAAGGTTCTTGGCCTTCCTTTCCTTCAAAAATGCTAGGATTTGGTCTCAAATGATTTTTCTTTGAAAATGCCTAAGGTGTTGCTTATATCTGCATGGTGCAGAAAAATTCCTAAAAGACTGAAATGCATATGCAATGAGTTCTATTACATTTATCTTCCGGTTTCTTTTAAATCCTCTGCGACAGGAAAGTAGGAGGACACTTTTCCAACCTCTATTTGCATTTGTGGCACAAAAACTTTTTAACCACTCTGCATCACCATGTTCAGCTCACATATACAATTGTTTGTTTACTCATACGTAGTTCAGCCATATAAAGGCCTTCAGGCAAAAATTTCTAGAGCAAAAAAGCTTTTTCTGTGCATAACTACTCAAGAATATGAGTTCCCAGTACCAAACACATTTTGAACTAGATATATGGATTCTGCTTTGGCATCTATATATATAAATGAAATATTGCAAAACTTCCACAGTTTTTTGTGAGTCCCTGCATTTATGGAGAAATGTTATTAGGCTTCATTGCATGACATCCACTTCATTGTTTGAATGAAAGATTGCTGCTACCATCATTCTAGCATGAAACTCTGATATGTGCTTAACATGTTGTGGGACTGTGCCTACTTTGTCATACTAATAACCAGAGGTTCAAACAAATTTGGAGCTTGAAACTTGAAAAATCAAACATGCATGCTAACTGTTTGACAAAATGTCTGAATACCTGCACATTCATTCTGATGCAAGGCATGACTATAGCACTGATCAGTACCATGATATTTAAAAATTGATCATCATATTAGTGTGCATAGCAAGCATTGGGAGAACTTTATAAAACATGAGGAATGTTGGAGATACCATACTCTTTGATCCATTGCTGCATAAAAAAAATAAAAATGCAAGGCATGCTATTTGCATATTTCGCATGTGATCTAGATTTTCCAAGTTGAAACACACTTACCCCCATGTGGAGAACAAATACTTACAGAGATATGTGGCATGCATATTATCATCGTGCCATTTCAAGATTATCCAACCAACAAGTTCTATATTTCTAAATACTCGAACTCCACATTATTGGCTTCCTTCCTTGTTTTGAAAAATTTGTAAATGCCTTGAGCATACTGCAGCATGCATATGACTGCAGAAGCCTGCGCACCGGTTATTGATTTTCATATCTCCTGCAAAGAGATAGCAGCACTTTTTATCATTTTGAGCAATACACACGCATATGACATTCTCTGATCACAAAGCATATATATAATTGCAAATGCTATATAGGATGACAGGAAAACTAGTAGCAATAGCTGTAAAACTCCTTGCGGAGCATGAAAACAGTAGAATGGCTATGTGCATTAATTTAAATGCTCTGTTTAGCATGTGATTTATTTAGAGCTTCATTTATTCTCACTCAACAACCATGGCAGCCACTAAAGGAAATTTTTTTCTGATATATCCTGTGCTCGCACAGTTTACTTTCTCCTTGAATTGCTATGAACTATATAACCAGCCAACAAGGGAAAGATGTGAAAAATAGCCCAGTTTGCTATATGAACATTGTTCTAATTTTTATCTATTTAGCTATCTCTTGCACACCATCTCACATTATCTATGCTGCAGCATGCCTAGAAAGTCCGCATGGCTAAATTGCGAACCAACCACTTCATGTGCATTACGCACAGCTCTTGGATAAAACCAAGAATGCTAGTTGAGAACTGCTAGGTTTGAGGGATGCCTGAAGTACTTACTGCTGCAAAATGCTCGATTTAAATACATGGTGAATTTACTATCTATCCTGTTCAATGCCTAAAATTGGGAATAGGTAGACATGGTGACCACACCATTTAGCTAATTGCATAGGCTAACACTTATATCTCATTACTTTTCCAGCATGCACCTACATATTGAAGATTGGTCTTGCATACATATATGCTCATGAGATCTGTTATACCTATGCATTTCAAAAATTATCTAGCTGACATGCTTTATAGTCTAAAGTGGTTAAAATCCAAATAATGCACTTCCATTCATTTTAAACATGGGCACCTCTTTGAAAGAGGCCACAAGGAAAGCTATTAGCTCCCTCACCATATTAGAATGTTTGAAGGGAAGTAGGAGATAGCAGCATACTGTTTTACTATTTTGAGTCTTTCACTTTATATATATTTTTAGTAATGATCGAGGGAATGCTACAAAATNTTATACCTATGCATTTCAAAAATTATCTAGCTGACATGCTTTATAGTCTAAAGTGGTTAAAATCCAAATAATGCACTTCCTTTCATTTTAAACATGGGCACCTCTTTGAAAGAGGCCACAAGGAAAGCTATTAGCTCCCTCACCATATTAGAATGTTTGAAGGGAAGTAAGAGATAGCAGCATACTGTTTTACTATTTCGAGTCTTTCACTTTATATATATTTTTAGTAATGATTGAGGGAATGCTACAAAATTCTTGATCACTAGAACATCTATGCTTTAGCGAGCTTGTGGATTCATATCCCTTCATGCACTATCCCTCAGCATGAATCTGAACTATGCATTTAAATTGCTCGTGAGCTGCTACTGAGATAACTGTACCTGTTCTAGTAACCAGACCACTAAACCATTTGTGCTTGGCAACATCAATAATTGCTCTTGAATGTGCATGTAGCCATTTGCAATCCTAGCCATCTTCAGCATACTCGTTTCTAGTTACTTAGCACGTGCTAGTAAAGTCACAAGGTTGGAATAGAAGTGTGCAACATGACATGCTATGTTTGACTAAAAATATGCTAGTGATGAGAACACATATATGCATATGATTGCAATTTAAGTTTAACTCAGCATAAAATCTGGTTTTATAAGCAAGACCTGTCATTTAAAGTTTTTGGTGGAGCATAAGAGGCATATCCACTTATTGGCCCCTGCTCATATTAATTGCAAGCTCTGAAACTCCTCATCTATCAAGATTGACTGCAGTATTGTCAACATTCTGTTACATAGCATATGTCCTTTTTATGTGCATACAACGTTGGTCCTTTCAAGATCACAACTACATCAAATGCATGCTCGCACCCTTTAACTACTCAAACAATTTCTTTTCCAATAGAGCTCAACTTGTTTACAATTAATTTCACTTTTGTTTTGGAGCAGTTTTTTACTACTGCATTCACGTCATGCCTACTACCATTCAATAAGACTAGGCTGCTAGAGATGCAAACATAACTTATGCTAAATACAGGTACATGCAAGCACTACAAAGAGAATTATGCTTAACTCCTATATGTNTATGTGCATACAACGTTGGTCCTTTCAAGATCACAACTACATCAAATGCATGCTCGCACCCTTTAACTACTCAAACAATTTCTTTTCCAATAGAGCTCAACTTGTTTACAATTAATTTCACTTTTGTTTTGGAGCAGTTTTTTACTACTGCATTCACGTCATGCCTGCTACCATTCAATAAGACTAGGCTGCTAGAGATGCAAACATAACTTATGCTAAATACAGGTACATGCAAGCACTACAAAGAGAATTATGATTAACTCCTATATGTTCAACCACATAAAGTGCTAAAAGTGCTCATGTGCTTATTCTCTCAATATATCAAAGACTGATACTTAAAATTTCATTTACTGACACATTTCATTCACTGCCGGAATTATAAAGAACTTAGTCAATTTCTGCAGAGGACTCTAAACACAGACCTGGCAGTGCTGTGATGACACTCCAGCCCCTCAATCTGACTTGCCAAAGACCGTCAAGAAAATGTAAAACAAGGGCTTGGCTACACCATGAGACAAGTTTTGGCCCCCAAGTCCTCCAACCGTCCATAGGACGTTAAGCCGGGGTGCGGCAGAGCCATAAGGCCCCCGCAGCCCCGAACTGTCCATAGGAAGTTAAGCCGGGATGTGGTAGAGCCATAAAGTCCCTGCAGCCCCGAACCGTCCATAGGACATTAAGTCGGGGTGTGGCAGAGCCATGAAGCACCCGCAGCCCCAAACCGTCCATAGAATGTTAAATCGGGACATGGCAGAGCCATTAGGCCCCATGGTCCCGTAATTGCTAGCGTGGAAGGAGCAATGATGAACCAAACTGTGGATGCAAACTTTCAGCAGACACTTCTCTTGATTGGTAAGATAAGGGTCCCTAGCAAATCTTTCTTGTTTAATGCCATGGCCTCTAAAAATCTTACAAAACATCTCATGTCTACATATACAATCTAATTTGCAAATGATGTTGCTACTTGATGGCATGACTAAATTCTACTCTATAGCTAACACATTAGCTCTTATTCCTTGTTACTTGCTTAATTATTAAAGTGTTATTACTGACATGGAATGCCTACAATTGCATTTTCTATTGCAACACAAATTGACAACTAGACAGAATTGAAAAAGTTTACTTACCAAACTATATGTTTTACTGCCTAACATGTCTCCAAAGACCATCAAATGCTTACTTTATTGGGCTTAAACTTCAGTCTCAATGCCTTAACTCGCTCAAGTCTTTGGACTGGGGGGCAAGTGATGATATCTAGATAAAACCACTACCCCTGCTACAATAAAAGGACATAAATGCCCTTGCTCAAGGTATTCCTTCTCCCCCTCTAACTCACTTAAGAGACTTTAATTCATTTGACGAGCGGGACACTCTCTAGAGACTTGACCGGCTCTCTCCCTCTCGAGAGACATCTCTAACTTGAGCGTCGGAGGAGGAGCCGGAGCTTTGGCTCCGGCGACCCCTAACCGTACTTCTCCCCGTGCAGGTCCCTCAGATGCTAGTCATCAACACTTATTTATTTTCTTCTGCATCTTCAACACCTTTTTCTCATTTGTTATGTAGGACTCTGGAGTTCTTCGAAGCTCCCCTTCAAAGTTCTTGACCCATTGAAATAATTCACAATATAAGTCTTCATTCTGCATATAAAGATGTTAAACTTGATAAAAATTGAAATTGAGAACTATAGCTGACATTCTTGATAAGTTGACTATCTAGGTAAATTGATATTATATTTCCCTCAAACCTTGTAACATGGACAACGCCAAAATAGGCGATTTGGGTTCTCCTTTGTCTTTGAAATCAACATTACCACCCTTTTGTTACAACCACATACATAAGGGGTGTTCTGGTGGGATATGGGATACGCCCCGCTAATGAAGCTTGACCCACTGGAGCTACCTTCCTCTAGACATGTTGTCCATGGATTGTCGGCGTGAATGGTTCACCATCAATAATCATAGAACGTCGTTTAGGAACTCCTTCCTCCTCAACGAGTATTTTAGCAATACCTTTGATGTCCAAGTACAACAAAATTACCTATTAACATATATGCTTTAGCTAGGTTAATTGTGGTTGACAAACATCACATAGTAAAGCAGAATAACATTTACCAGATTTTCAAAATAGCATTTTGATAATGTTGTTGGTAGGGAATATTTATACAGTTCATTTTAGTACCCAATATTTGTTCTCCCCACTACTGCAACTCCTAAAAAATGCATTCAATGATGCAGCAGAATATAAGATTCATATGGTTTCTATACAGCAAGTCAATCATTTCGAAGATATAATTTGTATTTAGAACTGTTTGGACAAAACTTATGAAATTTTACTTCTGAAACTATGGCAACAGAAATCCATATTCCACTCTTATGTTAAGAGTGTCCCCATTAGGGAAACTATAAGGAAAAAAAAAAATTACATAATTCTGAGTTCATGGCCTTATCTTGCTTGCTTGGGCTCAAGTCTTTTGCTACACTACAGATACATGGTGCTCAGCCCAATACTTCTGAGTACCTGTAAATCATTCTATCACTGAAATAAACTAGAAAATATCACAATGCTTATGCTAAGTGAACTGTTTCAGAATAGCAAGCAAAATATCTATAAAGTCATTCTTCCACCACTTTACATGTATGAAGAACCTTTCTTGAGCCAAATTTTGGAACTACAACTTCACCTATAAACCAGAAAATCTCCAAAATGAGAAAGCAGAGACTTCCCTCTAATTGCAGGAGGGTAAAATGTAGAGAAGACTATAGATATAATCACCTATATAGCATGTATCGACACCCATACAAAGTAATACAAGTAAGTTAAGCACCAAAAAGAAAAGGAAATACTAAGAAAAGAAAATGCTCATTCGGTATCCAATATGTTCAACATCCTTATGTTATAGGCAAAAGTAATAGAAGAAGTCAATACCACATAACCAATGGGAAATGCAAAGTAATCAAAAATATTCCTTTCATAGTCAGCAATAACATAACTCAAAACAAAATGGACCTCCTTCAACATTGATGCATGGTTCTTCACGTAGTATTTTTTAAACTTCCTTTTAAATGCAAACAGTACATCTAATGGTGAACTTATAAACAAAATATCCCTCAATGGATATTCTCCAAGAATGACAAAAGTAACGCATGCCTTTATGATCGGTTTAAATATATCCCGTATTACATATTTAAGATTCTATGTGGATTGGCATTTATTGAGCATATCTTAACAATTACAAGACAAGTATAATCCATTTGACGAGAAATGATATTTAGTTTGAGCAGATGAACATGCAGCGTTTTCACACTACCAATGTATTGCAGCATATAAGGTTCATTCTCTTGACTTATAAACAGCCTCTTGATGGGGAATGATCACATTGAATAACTATACTAATTTACTTGACAGAAGGATATTGTATGCTTTTTCCACCCGAGGAACATATCCTTTGATCAACAGGATAGATTTCCAATCATATATTACCTAAGCAATTATGCTTCCTCAAGCATTATGCAATAACCCAAGCAGTCACTATCTACTTATACAACTTGCTTTTGATCCAATTAAGTAATTACAGATCCTCATACCCTGTACATTGAAGTATGCTAAATAGAAAAATAGAGTGAAAACAACTTAAATTTAAAGGATTAAAACTCAATTCTAAGAAAAACATTGGCAATCTATCAATTAATAGTTCTGATTATATGAGCATTTTCAATTTTGCTATTGTCCCAAAATCAAAGTTCATACAACAATTCCAGTGATTCATCTTAAAGGGAGACATACAAGAGTTTGGAAAACCTCACCTGTGGCTTCGGGTTTGTTTCCTTCCTTTCAGACCGCGTCTCTCTCCTTCCACTTCAGTGCTTGGGGGCTTAGGGTTCGAAAATGGGGAACTTGCGATTACAGCTCGCAATGGACAAGGACACCACCAATTGAGGAACTCAGATAGGGAAAACACCGATTCAAAGACTGAGCAAGTGAAATCGTTCACTGGGTATGCTGATTTCGCACATCAATGGGGCTTAGGGTTCACAATGGAGATTTGCAGAAGCTCTCCCCCCAGGTTGCGATGGAAGGAAGTCTTGTCAGTTCTGTAAGTGCGACACCATTTTCAACTTCACCAAGTGGTCTCTTCTTCGTAAAACGACGAGGTTTTGTTCGTTCATGCCAGCTGAAGCCACAAATGTCATGTCAGCATGCCACTTCATCAATTAACAGACAAATCATCATTTAACGTGCCACGTGACATTTGCCGTTAAGTGTGACAAATGGACCCTACCAGAGGACTGCTTTGGCAAACGAAAGCTAAAATCAAGGACGAAATTGTCAACAAAATTAAATGAAGGACTAACTAGTTAGTAGACCCATTTTTCAGAGACAAAAAAGAAGTTTTACTTTTTTTTAAAATTAAGTTTTTAAGAATTTTTTTTAAAAAAAGAATTTGTTTTTTAAAAAATTCCAACCATATATTCCGTTGGCATTTTAAAAAATTTATTTTTTGAGTGAAATGCACCGTTTCACTAATGCATTTAATTTTTTTTTTTTAATTTTTCTTGAATTCCAATTTATTCTTCTCTCTTCCCCCCCCCCCC
>QAOA01008029.1:575253-610991 GCA_003255065.1 Cercis canadensis | reverse complement strand
TTTTTTTTTTTTTCAACTATATGCTCTTAAATTCTTTCTAATATTTTCTTCTAAATGCTTTTTGTAGGTTGGAGAAGAATTAGTCACAAAGCATTTATACTTTTGAATATATATTGTACATCTAGTTTTGTTGAATATGTTGAAGACTAATTATGTAGATGATAAACTTGTTGTAGTTATTTGAGATTTAAGCTTTTGTACTCAATACATTATTATTATTTAGTGAAATGAATATTTATGTTATAGAAATTATTTAATGAAAAAGATATTTGTGAATGGTATATTTTGATTTTTAAGAAATATTATTTAGAAATTTATTTTTAAAATTAAAAAAAATAGGAAATTCCATTTAAAAAAAAAAGTTTTTGAAATTTTTTTAAAAAAATATTTAAAATATTTTTTTTATTGATATTTTGTAATTTTATCAGCCGTTTCTCCAATAACATAATTTTTTCGTTTGAATTCTAAATTCCAATACAATTTAGCAAAATTTCAACAAATTTTTTTTTGTTGAAATTCAGAAAATTTCCTATAGTGTCATAGGATTAATCTTGCTCTTGTATTTGTTTGTTTGAGTTGCTTTGCTGCGATCTTCTTTTACCATGTTGACTTGTGCCTTATTCTGTTTAATCTAATTCCATTTTCACCAAAAATGAAAAAAAAAAAAAAGGACTACTACAACAAGATGAAACTAGATGGAAGAAGAAGCCCAATTTGAAATATAAATCAAACAACGAGAAGATAGGAAAAGACAAGAACTTGGGTAAACAAACAAAATTAAAGCAAAATTAAAGAGGTAAAGGGGCTAAAATTTTCTGGTTAGTATGGGCTTCAATGGTGGAGCTAGCATAAATGTTTTGGAGGGGCTAAAATTTTATTACTAAAGATGTATATGAACTTTTTATATTTTTTTAGGGAATTAAACATGCATTTTTAAAAAAAGAATTAAAAATCAAAGGAACATTTTTAATTTTCAAAATTTTTGGGGCTGTTGCTCCCACAAGGGGTAACAAGGTTCCGTCCCTAATGGGCTCTAGTTATCTGCAAATCTGCTATAAGTAACTAGACCCACAAAATTTTATTTTCAAATGACTTAAGATATAATAGAGACCCATATTTGTCAAAATGGTGAGAGATGAGTGGTGGACTTAATAATTCTCTTATGTATGATNAAACTAAAGAGGTAAAGGGGCTAAAATTTTCTGGTTAGTATGGGCTTCAATGGTGGAGCTAGCATAAATGTTTTGGAGGGGCTAAAATTTTATTACTAAAGATGTATATGAACTTTTTATATTTTTTTAGGGAATTAAAAATGTATTTTGAAAAAAAGAATTAAAAATCAAAGGAAAATTTTTAATTTTCAAAAATTTTGGGGCTGTTCTCCTATGTATGATTCAACAAAGGATGAAAGGGGTACCTATTGTAGCCACTGGGGCTTTGCTCCGGCAGTTGGGTGCATGAGTAGTGAGTGTGTGTGCGTGTGTTCGAGGGCGTGAGTACGCCTTTGGCCTCCTGATGTACCAATATATATATATATATATATATATATATGCCTAGCTTACAACAATGTCTTATACTAAAGTTTATTTATTGAAAGTATTGGATTTCCTGATTTTCTGATACTACAAATGCCAAGGAAATACAATAATAATGGAAAGCTAAAGTTGTTGAAGGCGAATTGGAATTCCTTTGGCTGGAATAGGCACCATGGCACCAGAAATTTTCTCCTCAGGAAATATAACTTCCCACTTGAGCTTTGTTATAAGATGATGAATGAAAGTGAGAACCACAAATCGTGTGTAATCCTTGCCAGGGCAAGTTCTTGGTCCTGAACCAAATGGTATATAAGTGTAAGGAGCAGGACGATTTCCTAGAAACCTTGAGGGATCGAAGTTTTCAGGGTCAGGGAAGTGCATGGGATTCTTATTTGTTGCAGTAATTGCCCAAAAGATCTGCCAGAGAAAGATGTTATTGTTAACTAATTAGAAGTAGATGCTTGTACAGTTTAATTTACTAACTCGAATCTCTCAAAATTTTAGCATACCTTCCATCCCTTTGGAATGGTTAAACCTGAATAATTGATATCTGTTACTACCTCTCTGAATGGTCCTGGTGCTGGTGGATAGAGTCTCATGGCCTCCTCTGCAACTGCCCAAGTATATTTCATTTTCTGTATGCTTACCCAATCAAGTGCTGAGCCAGTTCCTCTTGATTTAGCAATATCAGTGTGCTCTGATTCATAAAAGTATATATATATGTTATGTTAGAATATATCTTATAGAATGGAAAGCATATCTTTCTCATCTTCTCATTTGGCTTACAATATTTGTGTATTTTGGCCAAAGAAAAGGAGAAGGGAAAACTTCATTTAGTGGCTGAAACTGAAATTCTTTGGCCGATCATTACCACAAGTGGTATTTTCCATCTGTTTTATTGAATCCACGTATCATTCTAGTTGTCAATTCTTTTTGTGGTATGAATATCACATGTCATATTGAATAGTTAGCGTTATAATTATATATCATAGAAAAGAAATAAGTGAGCAGAGATGAGTACCAGATAAGATTTTATGGTAGATATTAGGTTGCTGTCCAATGTGTTTGATCATGAAAGCCAAGGTAGTGACTACTGATGTATAGCTTCCATGCATCAGTCCCATGATTATGTTACATATTTCAATACTTGGCACAAACTTCCCACCCTGCTCTGCTGCAATTACATGTCCTATTAGGTCTTCCATACTAAACCCCTTGGAAAGAGCTTCAATCTTCTCTTTGATTATACATTGGATCTCTTCGCGAATTGCAGCTGCAGCCTTTAGGGCATGATAATATTTTGTGCCGGGAAAATTCACAGGTATAGAATGAATCCCAAAATGCAAGTTATCAAAGTTGTTGACAAATTTAGCAGCGCGATCTGGGTCATTTATACCTAAGTAGAATTGATGAACCAATGTCAACACAAAGGTCTTGATGAGCGGGTACACTTGTACTTCATTCTTTCCTTCCCAATATGTAGTGAAATGCTGCTGTGTTATGGATTCAATCTGTGCCATGTACCTGGTTAGCCCTTCTGGTTTGAGAAATCCCAATATCTGAACTGCAGCAGCTGCTCCTTGTTTTGACATGGCTGGATGAGGGGAATGATTACGCCGCTCCGGCAAATTGAAGAATCTCCTCTGGGTTTTCAAATAGTATGCCTTGACAAGCTTTGGTTCATTCATGGAGATGAATTTGTTTCCAGCAGGACCACTAAAAACCACTGTTGGCTCTCCTAGTACATTTGTTTTAAAGATATCTGAAGAGTACTTCTTCTTTCTCTCTTCAAGGAAATGATCTAGCCCCTTGAAGAGGAATTGGTGGGTTTCACCCAGTAGAGGCCATCCAAAACTACCTGGAGGAAGAGTTTTAGGTCCACTTGGTTTTCTTTTGTGGATAAAATAGCTTGATAGAATCAAGATTATGAAAATCAGTAATAAGGGTTGGAAGAGAAAATCCATTTCTAGTTCTAAGGATTCTTAACAGGCTATTCTTATATAAACATTTGCTCCTTCTCATCAACATGCCCTACCCAAAAGGTAATGGCATGGCAAACCTATGATGAAATTGACATTAGGGAAGTATGACATGCAGAGAAGACTTTAAAAGATAAATTTGAATTGATTTTGTACTAGCTCTAAAATTAAATTGTTAGATAAAAAATTTTCAAAGTTTTAAATTATCAACAATTATTGAAAGTTAAAGTAGAAAGAAAGAGAGAGGGAACAAAGATAACAAGATATTTGACCTAAAAACTGATTAGATAAAGAAGATCACTATATATGACAGAAAATTAAAGGGTAAATAATATACACATGCATCAAAGGCTATTAATTTTTTCTTTTATTCTTGATATTTTCTCCCTTTAAACTTCAGCTATCTTAGCATATCAAAACGTATACACACAATTCTCCATGATCGATTTAATTAGGCTGACGATTTTGTGGTCCAGCATCAAGTGGTTCCATTGCAATAATAGACATTTGCGTATGCAATTATTGCAGTTCTAATCTAATTGTCTTCTTTAAAATAATTTGATATGTTGAAAAGCCTTTATCATAACATTTTTTTAAAAAAATTTGAAGACAAATTAGGGGTCAGTTAGACTCTGGCAAAACCAAAGGCATGGCTCACGTGGTATATAATATATATTACCCAGGGAGTGGTCGTTGAACCATTGCCCACTGGATGATTTAAGTTTTGCAACTTTGCATAGATAATTTATATCCTTTCTTCCTTAAATAAGAATCCAATCATGAAATGAGGACAATGCTTTAATCGAGGATATGTAATTTTAAGAATACGCACTTGTTCAAAATATTTTTAATAATCTGTAATTTTTTATGAAGCTAATTTGTATTTGAATATATATATAATAATTAAGAAGTATTTTTTCCCTTTAATTTTGACCTATCACTGATGAGAACTTCTACAAAATAAAAGGTGCAAAAGCTCTATTTGTTAGCGTCTCCAAAAGTTCAAATTTCTCCATTTCCTTAAAAGTTGGCTTAATTGTAATTTTAGTCTCTCAACTTTAACGATTCTTATAAATCAATGCCCCAATTTTTAAACTCAATGATTTGATCATTCTATTTGTTCAAATTTTTCATTTTCAGTCCAGCCGTTAGGTATCCATTCATAGACTAACGGAGAAAGCTGAGATGACACTAAAAAAAATTTTTTTACTGCTACTTTGGCTGATGAAGTGCCACATGGGCCGTTTTGGCTCTAAATTAAGGGAGAGGGAGCTGTTCATCAAATAGGAGATACAAAGTTATTCACTGTTAAATCGAGCTGAAATTTTGTGAAGAGGTTTCACAGACATAACTCTTGAATATGGACGGTGGGATTGTGAATTTGACAATCTTACTAGTTAAACTGGACCTGAGATTAGAGATTTTCTATATTCTGGCAGTTTTCATCAAACGTCTGATGAAGAGTCATTTACCATTGGATTAATCTGAAATTTTATGGAGAGATTTTCAAGACGTAGTCCTTCAATTTGAACGGTGAAATTATTATTTCAGGACCATTAAGGCTAGATCTAGACCTGCTATCAGAGGCTTCTATTCTTTCCCTTTCTCTCTTGTCTATATGTTCCATATCATGCTTATTTGAATAATAATAAAATTTATTTTTTGACACATCAGCATTTCCCATTAGTTTTGAGAAATATTCTCTATCGAAATTCACTTTTAATAGCTAAATAAAGCTACAAATGCTCAAAATAATGGCATCAAAAATTTGTTTTCTTTTTATCTTGATGAACCGCTTGCTCCAAAAATAGCCCAAGACCAACATGCATATATTCTTACAGCCTATATATGATCTTTCTCATCCTTTGTCAAGATAATTGAAAGTATTTCAAAGTTGTAATATTTTGCACTGTTTCATATGATCAATAGGTAAAGTTGTGAGTGTCCAGAATGCTGCATCTTTTTTTTTTTTTTTTTTTNAAAGAACTATGAGACAAAATAAAAATAATAGTATGTAAGGATATATTATTTCAATGCTATTGGGCAAGGTGCTAGTGGCATTTCTAGAGATCCATGAAAGGGTAGACAAATGCCTATCCAGAATATTATCTCTAAGATGTTATTGATCCTTAGAGGAGGCTATTCAACCAGACTCTAGAGACTAGGAAATCTCTCTAAGTAAAGATGTCTAGTAAAAGAGAGATTATTGGTTGTAGGGGATTCGAACTTAATTAGAACTTGAGAGGCGCATAGCCCTAAACCAGAACCCTAAGCCCACTTGCGTTGGCTTGTTGGTACGAATGTCTTAAAGTTATTACACATCTCATTCAAGCGCATGTTGACTGACTACTATTTTTCTATAATTATCTTATTGTTTGATGTATTTTTAATGATTCTCTTTCTCCTATCTTCTTGTGCTATCATGCTCCTTTTTGTGCTCTTTCATATTTTATTAGTTTTAAACCAAGGTAACTACAGAAAACTACAAAATTTTGTTTTCACAATATAAATTATATTATCTTATGAATTTCCTAGATAACAATGATGCTGAGCTCGTACCATTGACAACGGAAGAAATTATTCATTAATTGGGTGTTCTTGACTTACAGCATTTAGCTGAATCTCTTATTTTTCTTTTTTCCTTTTTTTTATGTTCTTCTTTTGAAGAAAATTATTTCCTTTTCAAAAGACTTTAACAGCAATGTTGTAACATGATTCCATATCTAATTTTTTTCTTTGAGCTAATTTTCATGCACCAAGACAGTTTCTGCATCCCTATAAATAGTAGGTATTTAAATATCACGTTATGGTTCTTATTTAAAAAGTACACAAATTAAGAATAACTATTTCTTGATTGCATTATATCTCATTCTACCATTGTTAACAAGTGTTGTATATGTTCAGTAGAAACAAGTGCATGTCTCCAAGCACACCCAAAGGCTTTCTCCAGCAAACAGGACTATACATATTACTTTCTAGACCTGCATGTACTTTGTACAAGTTTTACCTGCATAAAATTGTTTTTGCAAGTCCATTTTTTAATCATACTAATAGTGTTTTAAACTTTTGAAGAACTTTACCAACAAATGGTTGTGTGTGTGTGTGTGTGTGTGTCTCTCTCTCTCTCTCTATATATATATATATATATTCAAATGATGAATAGTAGTTAGAGACAATGGATGAGTAAGAACTTCTGTTGTTCCCAAGCCTACGAAAATAGAGAATATAGTACAAATAGTAATAATAGGTTAAAGAAAATTAGAGATGTGACACCAAGATGAAACATATGTATCTTGCTTTCTTTAAGACAATTCATACATCTCGCAAGTGATTCTTAATATTTTCACCAGGTGCAGCAAGTTCTAGACGCGTTGCCTCCATGATACAACAGCTTGATAGCCATACCGTTTATTCTCAAATATTCTGCACAAATATGATGAAATGACTCTTTCTAACATCATTCTTTACTCAAATGTTTACTCACACAATATAAGCAAAAAATATGCATACAATACAATTAGGTTGCATGTATATATATATATATATATATATATATATCACATATTGTAGGAGCACACATATATAAAGTAAAATATGACCCTTCACATTAAGCTAGCTGTTAGCCACTTAAAGCTAATTACACAATCCATAATATGGCTTAAACGTTTTCCTTTAACAGGGTATCAAATGCCAAACCGTTGGCCAATAAAAGAGAATGAAATTTGGCTGCTTAATGCTAATTAAAAGCTAAAACCATTCAGCCAATCAAAGCACATCACAGCATATTATAATGTAGTTACAGAGCAATAACCGAATGGCTTTAAGGCTAATAACAAAAGCCTTTAAACACAATAAGCATATAGAGAAGTTGTAACATTTAAACATAATATATATATATATATATATATATACCAACAACTTCTACGATGGTGTTCTCTTTTGTACTCAGCCATAGAGCTGCTCTAGGTCAAGGATTCTGGGGCTGTTGAGCCTTGATTTCAAAAGCATGTGAAGATATACATCATTTCTCTTTTAGCCATTGCATTATCATTTGATTTTCATATGTTAGTGTTATATATACTTACTCAACAAGCCATGGCCAGGGTCCAGAACCAGAAGGTCCAATGCACTCTTAGACTCCTGTTCAGAATAAGCACCAAACTTAACAATTATAAATAGCCAACATAAGCAATTTTTTTTGGGTAGACAACGGGGCTTTAAAGCCCAACAAAAGAGAAGAAACATAACTCTAATGATCACTAACTCGAGCATCTAGTTTACAGGCTCCCAAATATTGTCAAAACTAGCTTGCATCTAGTTTACAGGCTCCATTGTAACCTACATTAATACTAATATATTTTTCTAATGTTTCAACAAAATAGTTAACATTGAAATGGCTCTTTCTCGTCAACAATTTACAGCACTCAACTTAATTTTCATCTGATTCAAGCATAGCCTTAGTAATGCCTCAGAGTGATGTCCACCTGAAGAATTGCATATGTGGTAACATTATCCCAGAAAATTGTCTTAAACGAAGCATACCCTCTCACAAACCGAAACTTTCCTGTCCCAGAAACCACAGAAACTTCCCCAGTTTGCTCAAATTGCTTGCTAGTACCTTGTATTTCCAAGGTGCTCCCATTGTAAGCTTCATTGGTGAACAAAATTGACATAATGACATGGGAGTGAAGCCCATCGAAGCTTGCTGTTGCGAACAACCCTTGGCAACGACCCACTGAGGGAGAGTCCCTCTCAGGTCCTTCTGTTATTGGTTCATCAATGACATAAACTGTTCCAATTTGTCTAAAATTCCATTCTCTTCCAGCAATACCTGCAACTGGGATGACTGTAGCATTAGGTCCAGTGCTGACGTCATGAAAGTAAAAGGTTAGCTGGGTTTCTTCTATAACACCACATGTTTCCCAAGTACTGACAGAAAGTTTGGCCATGGCTAGTAGAACAAGGAAGAAGAACTTAGTGAGTTTTGGAAAATTTTGAGCCATTGATATATGATTGTCAACTAACTTGCAAGGGCACCAAGAAGAAACAATAGCTGGGAATAGAGCTACTTGTGCTAGTTTTTTTGCAACCATGCATCCTATGACCTTTATTTATAAGGGAAATGATGAATTAAATTCTTGGGCAAGTTTAGAATATCCACTGACCACCAAATGACTGTCGCCAAGTAATATTGAAGTGGTTGTCCTAAGCAAAATAAAAAACCACTCACCAAAAGATGGTACCAGTACCCACTTAATGATAATCATTAGTTTGTTGTCATGTTTTCTGTAATTGTAACAAACAACTTGTAGTTGAGTAGTACTGAAATCATTATTAAGTTTTGTGAGTTTTGTGTTCGAATTCAAAGTCGTAGTTAAAAATACAAAATATAAATGTGCTGTGTAATTATAGGCAAATGTACAGTATGATTAATATATAGAATTTGATATTTTCACCTAGTTGGTTTTTATCAAACTCAAAATCTATCAAGCGTGTATGCAATTAAATTAATGAGTGGCTGCAATTCAATTTGCTAGTAGTTATATTTGTGGGTATTTCAGAATGGGGCCCAATCAAGACATATTTTAATTTGCTAGTAGTTTAGAGGACAAACTCATCACGGAATATTTGATAGGAACGAGCTAGATCTGAAGGATTGTCACTACTCTCTCAAAATGGTCAATTATTTGATGTTACAATAATAGTTTTCAATTGTTATCTTCTGTTTTAATTTACCAATAATAAATGTATTAATTTGCTTTCAATTTTTCAATAATTTTTGTACAGCTTACTTATTTAAAATTCCAAGTTGAGTGTACACTTAATATTATATTTTTTTAATAGAGGTATCTAGTCATTATATATGACTCATTGCTATAGTCAATAGATAAAGATTGGTTAAACAATTTAATTTTCTCAAGCAAGAAAAAAAAATCCTCACATAACAACAAAATGGTTAATTACTTGTTACCAAAAAAAAAAATGGTCAATTACTTTGTGTCACTTGATGTAGAAAGACTGGTTAAACAATTTATTTTTCCCCTTTAAGAAGAAAAAATAAGTCCTCATAAAACAACAAAATGGTCAATTATTTACTCTTACAATAATAGTTTTCAATTGTTATATTATATCCTAATTTATCAGTAATAAATGTATTAATTTTATTTTTCAATAATTTTTGTACGGCTTACTTATTAAAAATCCTGAGTTGAATGGACACTTATTATTCTATTTATTTTTTGGTACAGATTTCTAGTTATTATATATGATTTATGCTACGGTCGATTGAGAAAGATTGGTTAAATAATTTAGTTAATTTTCCCAAGCAATATAAATAAATCCTCATAAAAAAAGAAAATGATCAATTATTTTATGTTAAAATAATAATTTTCAATTATTATCTTCTGCCTACAAATAATAAATGTATTAATTTTCTTGCAATAATGTTTTGTAGGGCTTACGTATTAAAAATTCCAAGCAAAATGTACACTTATTATTATATTTTTTTTTTGGTATATATACCTTGTTATTATATATGATACATTTATTTTTCGCAAGAAAGAAAAAAAAAGTCCTCATAAAACAACAAAATGGTAAATTATTTTATGTTACAAATAGTTTTCAATTGTTATCTNAAGTCCTCATAAAACAACAAAATGGTAAATTATTTTATGTTACAATAATAGCTTTCAATTGTTATCTTCTATCCTAATTTAACAATATTAAATGTATTAATTTGCTTTCAATAAATATTTTGTACAGCTTACTTATTAAAAATTCCACGCTGAATGTACACTTATTATTATATTTTTTTTGGTACATATTTCTAGTTAATATTTTGTCCTGATCTATGCAGCTTGTTCTTTCTATCATATTGTTGCCATTTTTTTTTTTTTTTAATTTCAAATGATAGAGTATTAAAATTTAATAGGGGAAGAGTAGACACTTGTTGTGTACCTACTCTAGACACCCCATTGGGCCTTTGGAATGGGCCAGCCCAATCACTAAGTTTAGGCCCACCTGACCCAATGAGCCCCAAGCCATCATCAACTTCAATCAGGCAACTTGAATCGTGCTAGCTATGCATCCCGAAAATGTCCACATTGCCTCCATTCCACATGACGTACCTGAACTTTATTTTGCAACTTACCTACTCAACTTGTTATAGATTAACTTCTTTCACTTGTTACAGCCTATTCCACCTACCATGTATCTAGGTATGGATATTGACCATCAACAACACTATGTTACTAAAATAGAATAAATAAAATCTCACTCCACTTGTTTTCAATAACATTTGAACAATTACAATTTTGAGTATTGTATTTTACTCCTTGAGAGATCTTTCGAAAAGGATTTGAACCCAATTTAAGCTTTGAGAGACATGCTTTTAGTGGTGAGTTCTAAGGCTCACTTTCTTAAGTTGCAACTCAATGCAATAGAGTCTACTTTCAATTTTTTTTTTAAAAAAATAAATTTAACCAGAAGATAAGAAGTTATCATTTAAGATAATAAATCAAAGGGTGCGACTATCTTACACCATTGAGACAAGATATGTCTTGTCTCACATTTGTTTTGGTTTTATATTATATTAGCATAGTTAATATAATTTAAATTTTATTAGACTTGGTACTAGCGTAAGAGTAGGCTTTGTGTTGTTTTTTACTTTCCTTACACATTGTAAATGTATTGTATCGCATATATACCTATCAATAGAAGTAGCCCCTCTTCTTACATACATGTTGCCTTATGTTTTGCTCACTAGTGTGTGACACTTACTTATGATGCCCACTTGTCTTGTGGGTTGGCTTGCTTGTGGTGTGCAATACTCAAGATGCTTTAATGTGGATGCTAATGTTGTTATGCTTGCGGGATGCACTATTATTAAGTCTTGGGTATATTATGAGTTACTTAATCACTTAACATTTGTGGATTGAATCAAATGGGATAGGCTAACTTGTTTTCTCGTAGGAGTTGCACAAGTACCTTGCAATCCTGCTTGCCCACGACAATTGGTATCAATGGTTTACTTAAATTTTCTCAATATATATAACCAACACATTGATTCAGTAAAAATTAAATTGTTAACATTACCAGTATGATAAAACCAAAACAATGTAAAAAACAAATAAGACAATGGTGTAGGATAGTCTTCCCCTAAAGCCTAAACTAAAAAGTACATCAATCAGACACCAACGAGTATATATGCCCAACACCCACTCCATAATATGAGAGGGAACAAAACCAGAAACTGAAAAGTAAACTAAGTAGTGCTCTGCACCACTAACAACAACTACAACATTAGGAGAAAACCTACATCAGATTGCTAAAGGACAAGAAATACCAAACTACGTGTTTGCTAATCCCAGATTGCTCCAATAATCCTGCCAGTCCTTACAAGCTTTTGAAACTGTCTGGGGGGACCATGTTTCATTGTTGAATAGTTTCCCATTCCGATCTAAACCCAGACGCCAAAGGATGTAAACAGAAAGCTCTAGAGTCTACTTTTAATGTTTGGAATAGAAGGATTTCTTTGTGTTTCTTGTGAAAACTAACCTCAAAGAATCGGATTTCTGCTTGTGCTATTAATCAAAATCAGCAAGAAGCGATGGTCATAAAAGAAAAAAAGATTTGGCCATAAAAGACTAGAAAGCATTCACATACCTGGAAAACAGAGTGATTGAGCCCAAGGGGAAGCGAGAAGCGATGGTTGGATGTGAGGAATGGAGGCGGTTGTCGCTGAAGAGGGTCTCCTGCGTCGTTGTGTTGTGGAGAGGCAAATGAGCATGAGTAGGGATTTTGGGGATAGGGTTATGGGTAAAATAGACTTTTTACATTTTAAAAAAGTTTCCCATGACATAGAAATCTAAGGGCCTGTTTGTTTTAAGAAATGTTTTCATGTTTCCATTTTGTATTTTCATTTCTTAAAATGTATTTTCATTTTCACGTTTTCATTTTTAGAAAATATGTTTGTTAAAAAAATTTCTATTTCCATTTTCAATCTACATCCCCTCCTCCCTCTCCCACCGTAGCTCTGCTATGTTACTCTTCTATTTTCTCTGTTCGAGTTCTTCCTCTCCTCCTCTCCATGTTCTGCCACTAGCAGAGCCCTCCAATCGTGCCTCATGTCTGTCAAAGAAATGCCATCAAAGAGACCATGGATTGAGCACCAAAGAGAGGACATGAAATACTGTCCACAACAGCTTTAAATCCAATGAAACATCCTTGAAAAGAAGAGCATTCCTTTCCATCAAAATATACCAGAGGGCTACATAAATTGCAAGAACTGTTTCAAACTTTTACCCTCCTTTCTCCTTCCAAAGCCTCTAATGTCAATCAACGAGAACAGCTCCAAATTTGAAGGAGACACCCAACGCACTCTGAAAATTCCAAACAAGTTCTTCCCCTTCTCGATCCTCCCTCTCCCACTGTAGCTCTGCGTCTTTCTCCTCTTTCAGCTCTGTTCTCCGTCTTTCTTTTTTCCTTTGCTTTTTTTCTCTCTTGCTTAATGGTTCTTCCTCTCAATCTCACTCTTTTTTCTTTCTTCCCCAATTCTTGCTCTCTAGTTCTCTTTTTTGCTTCATGTCGGTGGGTCTCTCATCCTCGTTGCTTCTTTTCTCTCGACCTTGGTGGGTCTTCTTGCTTTTGGGCAATCCTTTGTCTCCTTTATCAATATGTGCTAAGTAAAGAGTCTCAATTTGATTCTGAAATTCAGTCTCTCTCTCTCTCTTAGTTTCTTCTTCTTCTTCTTCCATATCTATCTCTCTTAGAATTTTTCAGTTGCTGAATTGAGAGCAACGCGAGAAGGAGTGAGTCTCGTTGAGGAAAAAAAAAAAGTTTGATAAAATTGCAAAATTGCCACCGGTCATAGTTTAAAAATACTGAAAACGTCTTTTTTACGGTTTCAGTTTACATTGTGTTTTAGGAAATGTTTTCAGTTGTTTTCAATGAAAACATTTTTTATTTATTGAACCAAACACATTTTCATATCTAATTCCAAATGGCTAAAGTAAACAGGCCCTAAGTATCCCAACCAACCCCCCCCNACCCCCCCCCCCCCTCTCCATGGGAATTATTTTGTGAGAAACTTGCTAAAAAATAGTTCCCAGGAATCCTATTTGCTTGAGAATGTTATTTTAAAATCTTATACTAAACATGAGAATCTTAGTTTCTTAAGTTGTGATTCNTAAATAATAATTACATTTATAATTAAAAAATTGAATTAGAAAAAAAGAGTGAAAAGATAATAAAGGATAAACTAGTAAAAATATTTTACAATAAGACATTTCCTTTCCTTTCCTTTTCCTTTTCCTCATTTTAATCATCCAAACAAAGGAGAGGAAAACCCCTCCCTTTCCTTTCCCTCCCTTTCCTCTCCTCTCCTCTCCTCTCCCCTCCAAAAAAACTCTCAAACAGAGCCCTAGAGTCTACTTTTAATGTTTGGAATAGAAGGATTTCTTTGTGTTTCTTGTGAAAACTAACCTCAAAGAATCGGATTTCTGCTTGTGCTATTGAAGTTTGACCAAGCCATCCTATTTGCTTGGCTTCAACTTGGTGAGCTGCTTCCACCTAAAGTGCACCCCTTCAAAGATATCAATGACTTCTTGGTTTTTAGCCATTGAAATAGTAATCTTGGCCTCCTTCTCTAGCATCATCATTCTATATGTTTGGGTTGAAGGAGAAACTTCTGTTCCTAAGTAGATTTCTTCAGCCTTATAGATTTGGTTGCTTGCAAGCCCATCCAATTCTTCAATAATTAAGGTTATTTCACCGGAGATGGATTTGACAAAACCCTTTTATGCTCCTCAAGATAAAATATGAAGCTGAACAGGCAACAGGTCACGGGTTATGCTTCTCACTACCATTGCCGAAGCAGCTACAGAAGCTGCAGTAGACGGCATATTCATGTTGATTTGTAACTTGAATTTGGACAAACTGGTAAAAAATTTGATAGATTAAGTGGAAGGTCAAACACTAAGGGGCGTTTAGTACATAGATTTTTTTTTAGTTTCTAAAAAGCATAATTCTTGAGAATATTGTTCTTGAGAATTTTGTTCTCAAGAATGTTACAATTTAGAGTAAAACCATTGTTTAATCCTTGAAAGATTGATTCAGTGACAGTTTAGTCCTCAAAAGATTTTTAACGACACTTTAGTCTTTGAAAGATTGTTCCGTCGGTTATTTTCGTCCCTATGAGGGACATCACGATATGAAGCAAATGACGAAAATGGCCGACGGAACAATTTTTCAAGGACTAAAGTGTCGGTAAAAATCTTTGGAGGACTAAACTGTCACCGAACTAATCTTTCAATGACCAAACAGAAATTTTACTCTACAATTTATGTTTAATTGGCTATAAGCATTCATGAAAAAGTTGGATATTAATTCTTGAGAATGTTACTTACTCATGTTTGATTCAAATGCTACTTTCTTGAGAATTTATGTTACTTTTCCAAAAATACCTTTACCTAAATTTGGATGAAAAAAAATAAATTAATATTATATATCATTTTTATTGTGAGACTCATGAAAAAAAAAATTTACACAAAAAAATAAATATGTCCAAATATTCAAATACATTTTTTACCCACATAATTTTTTTAACTTTTTTTTGTTGACTAAAATTAAAATATAAAAATTAAGACTCTGTCTGGCAAGGAGACTGATAGAAGCTTTGGGTTGAGGAACTTCAGGTACATTGAGACCATCAAGGAAGCTGTGGAGAGGGAGTGCCCAGGAGTTGTTTCCTGTGCTGATATCCTTGTTCTCTCTGCCAGCTAGTAGGCCCTTACATCGCTCTTAAAACTGGAATGTATTCCAAAAATAACTGATAAACTATGTTGGAATGGTAAGGTCAACCCAAGTGGGTAAATTACTGCTTGTAAACTTGTAATGCTTTATTCTTATCCCTTTTTATTTAACACTTGTTATTGAATATCTCAACAACAGTTTCATACATTCTGCTATATTCAAGTGGACATATCACAGAGAAGGAAACAAAGAAAGAAAAAATAGTGAACTTTATGTTTTTCTTCTATCCTTGGTTGGCTTCGTTGAAATGAAATATTTGAGCAACAGAGTCCAGTAGTTCATCTTCTCCAAGTTGGTTTTCAACATCATCTTCAGCTTCTTTCTCCGTTGCTTCCACAACATTTACTGCATCTCTGCATTATTTCCAGTAGTTGCATCCTTGCCAAAAATTGGCCATAATATGTCAAAGTAAGGGAATGGCTTATTTTAAAGCCCTTTAGCATTAGGATGAAACTGCAAAATAGAACAATTTTAAAAATTACACAAAGAATAAATTATATTAAATAAAAAAAAAATAAACTAATGTCATATATTACCTTTACTCAATCCTTGAATATTTCCTTTTAAAAAAATAATCATTTTGTCTTTGTTTTTAAAATTGAAAACCACAAACAAAAATAAGAATCATACACACACACACAACAAGAATCTACAAATTTGTTAAGCTGTAGGAAATAGCTACAGTGACATCACAAGCACAATGTAGGGACCAAGATTAGTAGTAGTGGGTTTTGAAACTTCAAATAGTAATGGTAGTTCACACAAACCATTACAGCATAAAATCCAAGGAGACTCTTGTGAGAGAGACAGTTTTGTTGGTTGCTAAATCAAGTGGATAGCCACACAGTAAAATATGTGCATGGTACAAGTGGGCATTGCTTATCTGTGGTATATTCAAAAACCACTGCCTAAACACGGTGAACCATTGGATTACTAGAACAAGGTGTTGGCCATTCAAAGTAACCTACTCGAGGGAAAAGCATAAAAAGCAGCTTAGGGATCAAATAGTATGATTTTAAGAGATACCCTTTACATTGATCTAATACATTCAAGGAAAATTTCCTAAATGTTAGCTCTAGTATTCCACCTAATGCATTCACAAACTCATAATGCAGACAGAATCTGAACCAGAAACTATTAATCAATTAATTCCTTGGTGGGCTCCTAGTACCGAGTTGTTCCAAAAACAGGTTATTTCCTACAAGCAGGGCTCTTCTGTTGAATTAAATACACATACAAATGGCATAGTAGAAGCTTCTAGCTCAAAAATCAAGTTAACGTTAATAACCAAGAAGACTAACTAAATAGAGGAAGCAAACAGCCAAATTTCCAACCATAACACATAACCTATAAGCAAATATGTATATGACTTCAGGCAGAGCTTGAAGCTGAAAAGAAGTTCCCGTGACTGAACAAAACAACATGGATACTCTACAATTTTTAAATGCAATAAAACATGGACATCACACTTCTTAGAATCTCAGGGAATTTTCAGTCATCATACCAATCATGGCAATCTCATACCAAGACATCTTAGATCCAAATTACATTTCAAACACCTACTTCCAGAATTTAATTGAGTAGAACAGCGTGCTTCATTCAAACGAGAAAGATCAGCATTGAAATTTTAAGAAGAGGGCTGAATCAAACAGATCAAGCCAATTCCTAAAATAAATTGACATACTTAAGCTCAAAATTTTCTATATATAAGAATATTAATAAAAAAGTACCTATTTTTCTGTGTTGAAACCTTGAAATTTTTAATTAGAAAGATGATTATAAAAGAACATAGACGTTGAGAACATCCTGACACTCTTCTTACAAATTGACTGATATAACAGCCCCAAACTAATATGCATTATAAATCTGCGTTTAGAGATATTGTAGCTTTACAAACACTAATTTGTTGTAGGTTCTATAAGAGAGCTGCTTGAAAAGCTACTGCTTTCATGTTTGGTAAAACTATGACAAAAGCTATTCCGGTTTATGCATTCCTTCAACAAAATATTTGGTGGAAATTATGGTAGAATTGCTGTGATTGTATAAAATTACAAAAACTTGATATTAGGGGATAAGTAAAGAGGGATCAAATTCCTGAATCAAAATGAGGGACACTCCTATTTTAATGAACTAACCCTATTAATCAAAATCAGCAAGAAGCGATGGTCATAAAAGAAAAAAAGATTTGGCCATAAAAGACTAGAAAGCATTCACATACCTGGAAAACAGAGTGATTGAGCCCAAGGGGAAGCGAGAAGCGATGGTTGGATGTGAGGAATGGAGGCGGTTGTCGCTGAAGAGGGTCTCCTGCGTCGTTGTGTTGTGGAGAGGCAAATGAGCATGAGTAGGGATTTTGGGGATAGGGTTATGGGTAAAATAGACTTTTTACATTTTAAAAAAGTTTCCCATGACATAGAAATCTAAGTATCCCAACCACCCCTGATGGGACTTTTTCCGGCAAGTGTACCAGGTCACACAAGTAATATAATAGTGAGTAGAGTATCGTTCCCACGAGGATTAAGGCTAACAACTACCAATTTTACCAATAAAGATTCTATTTGGAAAGATAAATGGTTTTGATTGAAGGCAGCCCTGGAATGAGCAGCTGCAATTAACTAAGTAACAAACTAGTAACAAAACTCTAACAATATCGTAACAATCTTTAAGAAACAATTTAAATGTGAAATTGATAATAAAAGTGAGAAAGGTTAGGGGTTGATTTCATTCACTTGCAAATTCGATTCCCTCATAGACAAGGTAATCTCAGAAACAATACTGGACTACTTATTTCAGTTACAATTCCTTTGTTGTTGGTTCATTTCCTTAAAGTGATTGAACCCAATTCCTTGGTGAAACAATCCTCCCTATACCAATTACTTGTCCAATTCCTTGACACAACTAATTAATCTAGGTGATTTGGTTCTAGGAAATTAATCTGATACCACCTAAACGAAGTTATCTATTCCTAGATTAACTCAATTTAGGACAGAATTTATAGAGCACATTCGGATCTTACTATTCCTAGTATTGAAACGAATCTCTTAACCATTCAAATGGTAGCTAAGCATTTAAAGGCATTAATAACAGTAAATTCCATCCAACAAAAGGAGTTGTACTAAAACAAGTTTATTCAATCTTGAAACCTCATTACAATTGAATTACATCTAACCCCCAACACTAAGAATTTAGCTACTCATACTGAAATTCAATAAAAGCAAATAAGTAAGGTTCAACATGAGATGAAAAGAAGAAGAAGAAGAAGAAGAAACTCTATGACGATCCAGTCGCAATTGCTCCCTTTCCTCCTCTAGTTCTTCTGCTCCTTTTCTTCCCAAGTACGGCCTCCCCTGACACATGCCTCAGATTTCCTTTTATACTTGTGCAGAATTAGGTCATTTGGTCAAAAATAGCTCGAACACGGCTCTGACACGGCCGTGTTCCTTTCTGGTCCTGGGCGTGTCACTTATGTTGCATTTCTGGTCATTGAACACGGGCTCTGGCACGGTCGTGTTCCTTTTCTGGTCCTATCCGTGTCACTTAGACATGGCCCGTGCTCTTCTCTGGTCTGGGCGTGTCCTTTCTTTGTAGCTTCTGCCTGTTCAACACGGTCGTGTTCTTCTCTTGCCTTGACCGTGTTTGCCCTTAGACTAAGTCTTTGTTCTCTTGGACATTCTGCTTGATCAACACGGCCTTGGACACGGCCGTGTTTGTTCCTGTCTGAGGCCGTGTTTGTCCATAAGCTTGAGCAGTAGCCTCTGGATGTTAGACACGGGGTACACACGGCCGTGTTCCTACCTGTGTCTACCTAAAAACTTGGTGTATGACTGCTTTCCTTACCATTTTCTCCATGGATTGCTTCCAGATTCTTCTCATTTCCTGATTACCCATCTTGGTACCTGTCAAAGCCAATTTATGGATTAAACACCATGTTTAGAGAGGATTTGCTCACAATGCAGGTAAAAATTCAGTATTAAAGCATGGATTTTATAGTCCTAAAAGACAAGTATCAACCCCCCCCCCCCCTCTCCATGGGAATTATTTTGTGAGAAACTTGCTAAAAAATAATTCTCAGGAATCCTATTTGCTTGAGAATGTTATTTTAAAATCTTATACTAAACATGAGAATCTTAGTTTCTTAAGTTGTGATTCCTAAGAAACTAAAAAAAATCCTTGTCAAATGCCCCCTAAGGCTTTTTCATATCGATGAGCTGACATTTAGGGTCTATTTGGGAGTTTTTTTGGAGGGGAGGGGAGATGAGAGGAGAGGAGAGGAAATGGAAGGAAATGAATGGAAGGGGAAGAGAGGGGTTTTCCTCTCCTTTGTTTGGATGATTAAAATGAGCAAAAGGAAAGGAAAGGAAAGAAATAAAAATTTACAATTTTACAAATTTATCATTTATTTATAAAATAAATATATTCAATATAAAATTTAATAATGTTATCTAAATAGTGTTTGAAATTTTTTTTGAAGAAATAAATAGAGGTATAATAGTAAACTACTCTTTTTTCTTTCCAAACCCTCTAAATTGGGGGAACACAAAAGTGATGCAAAAAAGGAATGCAATAGTTTGAGATTACCCCTTGATTTCCTTTCCTTTTTAAATCTTGAACTCCCAAACAAGGGGAATGACACATTTACTCCTTTCCTTTCCTCTCCTTTCCCCCCAAATTTAACTCCCAAACAAACCCTTAGTCCTCTATATAGCTCAAATTTGAACTTAAAACAACTTAATCAAATACCAGCTACAATTGCAAACATATGATAGACAAGCAAAAGAATATGATTTTTTGAACAAAGTGTACGCGGATTGCATCATGGCTTATCTGCAGGGTTTGAAAATGAATTGCGAAGCATGGAGTATTTCCTAATGTACATATATTTGGCAGTGTCTACCATACACTTAAATGACGTTGTGTATAGGTGTTGCAAAGTTTGTGACCCTTGGATATATTGAGCAAGCACAGAAAACTAGTGTCCAAGTCATCATATCTAGGGGTTCTTATTGAGTTTGCACTGATACACAACTCTTAAATTGTGTATTGTAGCCTTTTCCCTTTTATATTTGCCTTTTATCGTATGTAATTATGTGTCGTGGAATTCAATACTTGTGTTGTTGATTATGTTGTCGAATGAGCAGAAGCAGCGAAAAAACAAGAAGCTTTGGTTTTGAAAAAATCTTAAAGATACAATTCCTTAGATCCTAAGATTCTACCTTGTCAATATCTACTTGGTTTATCCTAATGACTTCGCTGGGCCAAATTAAGTCTGAGCTATAGTGACTTTAAATTGTTAGTGTCTACTGAAAACTATATACACAAGTTGTGCATAGCAAATAACTAGATTCTAATGGTAAATTTTATAACCTTTTGTAGTTAATAAGATGTTATGGGAACAAAAAGGTAATTATATAATATTATCAATAAAGTTTGCAAAAATGTTAATGGGGCAACTTCCCTGACTTTTATCCACCAATGCTTCCATGCAAAAAGGCAAGTGAAAAATTAAATAAATAAATAAATAAATAAAATAATTTTCTTTTACAATTCATATTATAAGAGTCCCAAAATGATACCATTAATTAAAGTAGAATTCATGCTATTTTCTTGCAGAATTCCTACTTATTGTTGTTTCTACAGATATTGCAAGAGCTTATAGCTAAGATAGACCTCCTTATGGTAATGCTTTCAGAGATTCTTTGTCATGGACAAGACCAGATTAGTGTGCTCCAATCTTTTCACTTCCAATAGCTGGACAACCTTATTTATAAACCTTAGGAATAATTCATCCATGATTGCATCACCAAACTGCTTTGTTAGAAGAGGTTCTGCAACTACTTGACAACTATTTGATCAGTGTCAAGGGGCTCTTTCGCGTGAGGTGAGATGGTCCCTTGACAACTACTTGGTCAGTGTCAAAAAAGAAAAAAAAAAACTAAATTCGAAAGTACAACAAACAGCAAACAGCAAAGTTAACCATGTGTCTTAAGTATCTTTCAATTCCATTTTACATACATATTTTAACAACCAGTCAAGGAAGAACAATAAAATTATAAAACATACAAAAGATAACAATGAAAAACTAACAAAAGAAAATTTGTTTCAAAGATCAATGTCACCCCTTGAATCCTTTTTGGTCATGTAGATGACCAGATTAGTGACCTCCACATTCTCTACCTTGAGGGTTTGGACAACCTTGTTTCTAAACCTGAGAAATAACTCATCCATTATTCCTTCCCCAAAATGTTCCTTTAAAAGAGGTTCTGTAACAGCTCTTAAATACTTGGCTACACGCTCCCCACTCATATTTACATCAGCAACAGATTCATCGCCACCCTGGTTTAGGTTTTCATGCCAACCCGTTTTGGTTGTCTGCAGTTTTTCAAGATTAAATGATCCTTCCTCCTCAATTATTTCTCCGACTTCCGTCGCTGTAGCACAGTATGATGGCATGTTAAAGGAGTCCAATTTTTCCTCTTCAACCAAATTCTGCACCGTATACAATCTTAATAAGTCACTGTGGAATTGCAGGATTAGATTTTCCAAGTTTTTTGGAAATTGTTTCTTCAAAGAACACTTAAGCTAGGTACTCTTATTTATTTTAAATAAGAAAAACAAAGATTTTTTTTCTTAGTGGTAATTAATTAGTTTTTTTTTTTTTGGTACTTTGACTACAACTACTTATAGGTTCGAACTCAGAATCTCAAGTTTTAAAGACAACTTCAGTACTATTCGGCCATATGCTGTTTGGTAATTAGAGTTTTTGATTATATGATATATGTACCTCTGAGACCATGTCATTGAGTGTGTCACCAACTAGAGCCCAACCATTGTTTGCCTCATGAGTTTCATCTCTGCCGACAAAAGTTAGGGCCATTGCACCGCCGGGCGAAATTAGTTCCTCTGAACGTAATCTCAAAAACAGTTTGATGTCTTCTTGAAATTGCTCAAGGTATGCTTTGCGCACTTCTGGATTGCTTGCCTTTGTTATGTAAATGTTTCCTTTGTTCACTAGTTTTGCTCCGTTACTTAACCTTTTTGGAGCCTGTTTTCAAAACCAAAGGGAAAATACCAAAAACAAAAAAGGTTAGTGTAAAAGTTAAGCATTCTATTCTATTTGCTTGAAAAATGGGTTTAGTTTAGTTGACCTGAGAAAGCCAATGCAGACTATAGGAGGAATGAAAAAAGTGAATGAACTTGTTAGGAAAAAGCCTCCCATAGAATGACCCAGGCGTTGCACTAATGAGACATGGACCAAATTTGTCCCCCTTCTCTTCTTGCAGTGTTTTGTAGAAACCAGGAAGTGACTTGAAAATGGTATTGAAATCATTACCAAATAGATCATTGAGAAAAAATTGGAACATCGGTGGCTTAAGGTTCAACGTGAGGCTAGTGGCATCAACAATATTCACAATATTAGATGCCACCAGAAGTGCATTTGGTCCTGAAGAGCAGCCTAAATCTGCAACCTTTAAACACTTTGGAAAAGTGGTGCAATATAGCCTGATGATACTTTCTTCTAGTGTAGATATCACCTTGGACATCACCTTTTTCTGCAAACAAGTTGAAATAATTTGGATCAACATTACGCATAGAAACGAAAAACTAAAGAAATGTAAAAATATCGTTCAAAAGACAGCAAAAAAAATTGTAGGATCAGAATTGCATAAAGAGAGTACTTGAAATGTGGAGTTGTTTGCATAGCTTGTTTCTCCGGCGCCGCCATTCATGTGAAGGACTTGCTCCGTCGCCATTGCTCACAATTCACTACCTATATTATCAAGCACTAGCAGCTAGCTGTAGTGGATTTGAATTTGAGAGCTAGCGTCTCCGTTTATAAGAGGCAGGGTGGGAAGATGATACGGAAAAAAAAGCAGCTGAGCTTAAACTAACGCAAAAATACTCTTACCGTTAAAAAAGAAAAAAGATTTCGCTAAGAAATAACTACATACCTATACCATTGTATCATTCATATATTGGTAGGATAACTATTAACATTGGCAAATATTATTGGAAGAAAAAAAATTCCGACACCAACACAATTTTATTTTAATTAAAACAAAAATTCATGTTCACAAACTTTTCCTTTGCTGACGTATACAAATTTTCTAACATGGACGTGTAGGATAACTATTAACATTGGCAATAAAAAAAAATAAGAGAGAGAGAGAGAGAGAGAGAGAGAGAAAGAAACTATTAACAACGGTTTTAAGATTCTTCAATGTTAATAAAATAAGGTTTCTTTATTCTTTTTTTAGAAGACCCCAACAAATTAAGATCATATTGTTTGACATCTTATCTATGACTAGGTTTCACATTCGCATGTCACTTTTTGGGTTATGAAAGCTAATAAAGGTAAGGTTAGCATATTAAATTAAGGTGCCAACGAAGACCTTAATTAGGTTTTATAATTTTCAAAGCTGAAGTTTCACCTAACAAAGCGAGAACTTTGCGTAGAATCTTGAATTTTCTTTTCCCATTGACCATTCCTTAAAAAATAAATTACCTTATTCTCATGGTTTACAATGTGAAAATAATTCTGTTGAAAAAAAAGAAAAGAGAACACTAATGCGTCATGCATGTATTGATTCTTAGTTTTTTTACTTCACATAAGAATATAGTGAGTTAGCAATTAAGGGTATTTTTGTTAGACCTTGAGAGAGGCTAGTGAAAAATCGAGGGAATCTCGACTATCAACTAGGAGAATAATTCTGAGTTATTGAAATAGATAATTTAATTCGGATTAGTTATAGTGAAATCAGAAACCATAGGCTTTATTATTTTGGTTAATCTTTGTTTATTTTTGCTTTCCATTTATTTCCAGTTTTCTTCTAGTTTAATAGTCATTACTCTTACCTTTCGTTCGTTCAAATAAAATTAGGGTGAACATAATTTTGGTAATTTATAGCAATCATTCCTCGTTAGACAATACTCTACTCACTCTTTATTACTTGTTAAATGATAGTGTGTACTTGCGTTCACAAAACACACCACACTCTCAAACTAATTTTTTTTTTCCAAAGATTAGTTTATATATGAAATCCCACTATTTCATGTAAGAAAAAAAAATCCAACTTTATAGTTCTCTTAAACATTTAAATTTACGTTGCTGTTTTGCCTATACAAAAGGGTAGTGAATGATTTTAACTTAAAAAAGCTGCTCATAACGTGTATAATACACGTTAATGAAGTTGTGTACCAATGCTGCAAAGTTTGTGACCCTTGGATTGAACAACCACAGGAGATCAGAGTTTGGAAGTCATCACATCTAAAGGTCCTTGTTGAGTTTGCACTGATACACAGCTCTAGAGTTGTATATTATAGTCTTCTACCTGTAAACCGATAAATAATTTTCAAAGCAAAAGTCTCACCCAACAAAACGTGCTTTGATTTGAACAGCCTCTGGTCTTTGTTCTCATAAGTTGAACTCCAGAACTATGGATCAAATCTAGCACTCAATTAAGTTTTTTAAAAAAAAATAAAAAGAAAAAATAGGCAGGAATTGAAGTATCGTGTTTGTTTTTTTCTCCGCTAACACTCTCAAGTCTCAAACCAAAATTTGATCCATTTCCATTAAGATCAGAATGAATCTTGTTTGACTCGGTTCAAGTCTAGTAGAATTCGCTTTTTTTTTTTTTTTTTTCTTCCCTCCGTCGCCATTTTCAGAGATACCCTTTCTGTTTTTGGGTTCCTTTTCTGAATAAAATTGAATTCTCTCACTATATTTAGGGTATGTTTACTTTAGTCATTTTCTGTTTTTATTTTTAGTGAAAATAAAAATTAGATCCAAAAACGTGTTTGATTCAATAAATAAGAAATATTTTCATAGAAAGCATTTAAAAACATTTTCAAAAATACAATGTAAACTGACATTTTCAGTGTTTTCACTTATGATGAGTGACAATTTTGCAATTTTAATAACTTTTTTTTTTTCAACGAAGACTCACCCTCTCTCTTTCTCACACACACACACACAAAACTTCACCACACACACACACAAAACTTCACACACACACAAAACTTCACCTCCCAGGGAATGGCAGATTTAAAATCCTAAATTAAAAAGAGCTACTGTTCAACCACCATCATTGCTCCTTTTTTTTTTTTTTTNCTTTTTTTTTTTTTTTTTTCAGCAACTTTAATGCAACTTCACCCGTAATTTCAATCTTTGTCTCTTTGTTATTTCTTTTGTCTATTGTCAATTTTCAATCTTTCTCTCTTAAGTTGTCCTCTTCCCTTTTTCTGCTCATCTCTGCTTCAACAAGCTTAGAAGTGTTTGAGAAGAATTCAGTCCACTTGAATTTAATACCCATCAAGTTTATTTTCCTGAAACAAGAGGAGAAAGTATAGCTATAACATTCAAGAATCATAAGAGAAAGAAATAAGAACGAGAGGCAGAGAAAAGAGTAAGAGAGGAAAAGAAGTGGGTGGCGTGTCTATCACTGTCTATTGAAAATAGAAATAGAAAACAATATTCAATTTCAAAAACCAAGCACATTTTCTGAAAGTAAAAATAAGGAAACATAAATGTATTTCAAGAAATGAAAATAAAATATTTCCTAAAGCAAAATGGCCCTTAGTAATCCATTTCTATGCACATTTTTCTAAATTCTTGTTGACTTAAGCTAACTTAATTTCTACTACAAATTCATCACTAACCCTTTCTGCTTTTCCGAATTGTCAAACAAGTACAGCTTACAAGTCGCAAAATTTGAACGACAGAAAAGAGAGATTGTGTCATCAAACGTGTTGTAAAGAAATTGATGGCTGCTTTACCGCCTAATGGGTAGTGCTACACTTTCTTACTGAATGGGTTCTGAGTGGACCCATGTCCTAAAATCAGTCTTGAACGTCTCAAAAAATGAAATCATACAATATAAGTTAAACTCTAAAATAATTGATAAAATTTAAATTTAATTATGTTAAAAAAATCCCTATTCTACATTTTTTTTAGGCACTTTTCCTGTATTACTCTATTTATGTATTTTATAAAAAACTAAATGTTCTAACTCATACTAAGTGACTCTTTTTTAAAATTTTCACAATGACATTAATTTCAAGATGTGAATCCTATTAGAACCTATTCAAGAAAGAGATGGTGTAGTGATATCCCCTTTTTAAAAGGGTAGTAGCTTAGCAATCACGAAAATTTTAACCTACTAAAAAAAAGTATACAATGGTCTTAAATAATGGTGGGGACCAACTTAATAGTAAAGAAGTGAATATGAATATCGGGACAAATAGCACGATGGATAATACAGATAAATATGGTAGTTGGCCAAGATAACTTTCTCGAAATGGCTTAGTTGAACATTAAACTAGGACAAAAAACATATTTTGTTGTGTAATTTACTATTAGTTTGGTCCCTCAGTCTTTTCTTATATTGCTCTATTTATGTATTTTATAGAAAATTAAATATTCTAACCCATAATAAGTGACTCTTTTTTTTGAGATTTTTGCAATTATACTAATTTCAAGATGTGGGTCCTATTAGAATCCCTTCAATGGTATTATTCTCTTTTTAAAAAGAAAATAGCTTAGCAATCACAAAAAATAAAAATAAAAATAAAAATTAACCTACCAGAAAAAAGTATGCAATGGTCTTAAATAATGGTGGAGACCAACTTAATACTAAATAAGGCAGTATGAGGACAAATAACACGATGGATAATACATATAAATATGGTAGTTAGCCGATATAACTTTTTTCGAAATGGTCTAGTTTAACATTAAATTAGGACAAAAACCATATTTTGGTCATCCAATGTTGTATTTACTGTTACATTGGTCCCTCAATTTTTTCCTATACTGCTTTATTTATGCGTTCTATAAAAAATTAAGTGTTCTAACCTACACTAAGTGACTCTTTTTCGAAATTTTCACAATTACACTAATTTTAAGATGTGGGTCATATTGAAATCGCTTAAATGAAGAGATGGTATTGTGCTATTCCCTTTTTAAGAAGGAAATAGTTTAGCAGCCATTAAAAAATAAATTAATTAATTAATTAACCTACTAGAAAAAAGTATGCAATGGTCTTAAATAATGGTGGGGACCAACTTAATAGTAGATAAGGGAATATGGGGACAAATAACATCATGAAATAACCATGGTGAAACCTAATGATGAACCAAGAAGTAAGAAGAGATTGCTCTCATACACCCAAAGAAGACCACAAAGGTTAAAACAAGACTTTATTTGAAATTAAAGAATTAAGCATATATATAAATTAAGATATCCCTATTTCATCTAAAAATATTTGAGAATTGGGACTGCATGCAAAACATAGATGCAGAACAAATAGAATATAATGAAGCATCAGAACAAAAGCCCAAAGTTCCCTCGGTAAAGTGCGCCCCCCACCCCTCCCTCTAGTCATAATTTTTCATTTTTTTTAACATTAATCTTTGCATTGATCTAAAATTTATAGAACAAATATGTGCAGAAACAGAGATATACAACGAAGAAAGAAAAGGATGAGAAGAAAAGAACAATCGCATTGACCTGCATTGCAAAACTATCACAACTAAAGCCTATCCTATTATATCTGCAGTCAACTTGTCCACAATGTTCAGCCCATTGTTGGAAGCGATCACCACTGTGCATCTGTGTTACACAATAACAGAGGGAAATGAATAAATATTTTCTTCCAGCTTTCGCCTGTCCCTTTGCTATGTGGGAACTGGGAAGGATATTTGGAGAAAAATATACAACAATTTCTAAATCACATGAGAAAAATCAATGTTTCGAAGAGGGTGATTGCTATCCCACAATCACCAAATAAGGGGGGGAGTGCTATCCCCCCATCCAATTAAGTTGGTTCGAGTGGGATCGATCCGGTGAATTTGGTGTTAGCACGTTTTCTTATATTGTGTCATTTTTGCATTTTATAAGGAATTATCTGTTCTGGCACATATTAGGTGACTCAGTTTTTCGAGATCTTTGCAATGACACCAAATTCACTAGGTAAGTCCCACCTAAACCCACCCAACTAGATGTAGGGTAGTGCTACCCCCAAAACTACATAATGTAGGATAGCAATCACCTTCAAAGAGAGAAGGATGTTCAGAATGCTCAAATCTGAGACACTAACGAAATAAAAAAAACTGCAGTCATAAGAAAGATCTAAAAGTTGTAACTTTTCCTTAAGCTTTTGCAGCTCGGAGAAAATAACTAAACATACAAATAAAATGAATGGAAATGTGGACTCTCTAAAGTCATGCTTGGAACACCATTATGCCAAGCTCATCTCTGCCAGTATCATTTGATACTATGATAGACCAAGAAAGATATTAGCAGTGGATCATTTCATGTTTTATATTTTGTACAATTACTGTGGTGAGAGTTGATTAATCAAAGAATGGAATACAGCAAGATAAAGTATTAGATTAAATAGCTGTGGCCGAGAAATCTCAACAAGATCTTAAGACATCAAGATAAAATCACCCTAATGTTCATTTGAACAGAGGCTATAATTCTTTTAATAAAAGCCCTCATCTCTACTTTGATCAGTGCTATTTTCATCTCTTATTTATCCCATTGCTATCTCTATTTTTCCTGGAATAAGATCTCTATTTCACACTTACAAACTTGAATGCTTTCATTACAGCGAAGTTCATCCAATCAGTGCTATTTTCATCTCTTATTTATCCCATTGCTATCTCTGTTTTGCCTAGATCTCTATTTCACACTTACAAACTTGAATGCTTTCATTACAGTGGAGTTCATCCAATCAAAACAAGACTCTTGACATATATCTAGATAATTGTATTCATATACCTGGAGAGAGTGACAATCTACAAAACAGTTTCATATACGAGTGCCTGCCTAACTATTGTTTCTTTCCATGAAAAATATCCTTAGCTAGGCAAGAACTGAACCGGTCATCACTGTTGTTGGCCTGAACTTTTCAAAAAGAATTAGTTCAAACTGTTTCTGCTATGATCTTCTTCAAAGAAGCAAATACTACAAGTCATCTGAAAAGCATCAGCCTATTTTGCAATTACATGGCTTCCTACCTTCCTTATTTAGTTTTCATCCCCTTCCTCATTGGGACATCACAATGTTGGGGGCATTTTCACTGTATTACGAAGCATAATTTAAGAAGCTCTAAAATACTACATAATATTTTCAATTTTATATGGTTTGAAGATAAACAGGACAATAATGTAATAACCATGATGCCTTTCAACTTAAATACTACATTTTATAATTAAATAGTCACACGACTATAACATAATAACATGAAGTCTTTCAAGTTGTTCTTCACTGTAATTAGTAATGAAGAAACTTTTCACACTGTTGCTATGTCTGAAGGAAGAGGCACATGAGTATATGACTCTAACTAGGGGTAAAATGGCATTTGAAAAATTCATCTAGTGATCCTGATTAATTTGTAAACGAGATACCAGCTATAAAGTATTTGAGATTATAAATGGATTCTTCTTGCTGTTATCTGAATAAAAAAATTTTGTAACTACAAATACTTTCAAACATGTATATTGGTATTTACTATGAATCCCGTTTCAGCGCAAAGTTAAAAGAGTATAGGAGGTAAGAAAAAAACTAACGGGAATTTCGAAACGACCCCATGGTCCACAACACCTTCAACTTTATCAAGACTTTCTGCCACTTCAGCTGCAATTAAAAGTAGGTCAGTTGAAAGGCAATATACATCATATATTATATATAGAGAGTGGGAAACAAGCATCATAATCTAGAACTTACCAAGGCTTACTATTGGAGATGTAAAGATAACATCTAGAACATTATGTCCTTCCCGGGTGACTAGTGGGAAGTCACCGCCTAGTGGTCCTGCTTGCCCTAGAGATGGTCTTCTCCATACCTTCATGTACGAAGAGTGAACAACAAATATCATCAGAACAGCAGGTGCTTTTCACTGGTTTTGAGCTTTTTTGTTGGAAATAAACAGAGTTTCTTATCTTGCCATACATGATACATCATAATGAAAAGAATAAGACTATCATAAATAAAGTTTTCTTTGCATCAATAAGAATCCATCAGTAATGTCACTGAAAGTGAGTAGGGAGGTATAAATGACTCTGTACATCCTTATATAACTTCCCCATGCTATTTATTCCATCGTATAGGATTATGATAAATCTAATATATAGAGTAGACAATATAAAATTATAGATAAATCAACGAAAAAAATCAGTTAAGAAAAATAAAAAACAGAGCCCTTGAAGCGAAAAAATGGAGATCTTGAAGTCATATTGTCACTTATTAAGTGGGGAAATCAAAGCAAGCAATCCAACATTTTTTTACCTCCAGAGTCCAGATCGAAAATTATTAACAATATTTTCTATCATATATATGAGCCGAACTTAATAAAAGTGTTCGTCTTGCAAACCTCAGCATCACCCAGAAAAATATCATCAATCTTTTCAGCAGTTCCCAACCAGTTGAGCTTCAAAGATAAAATGAGTATTAGGCATGTGTAGAAATGAAAGAAATTAATAACCTATCAATTTGCATATCTACTTACACCCTGAACTAAAACTGGAATAGAACCTTCCACACCACCTTTGTACTGGTTTTCTTCAACCACTAAAACAAGTTTATTCGCAGCATTTAGTATGGACTGAAAATAAAAGAAAAACAAAATAAGCTTTCAATTATTAAAGCATAAAAGTTAAATTTTACAACAACCGGAAAAAAAGGGTCAGCAACCCACCTTCTCCTGGACTATGGATTCCTCACCTTGCAACTTCCGACGCCCAATGATAGCAACAAGTGTTCCTTCTTCTATAACATCAGCATCATCAAATGCAAAATCAATCTACAACAGAATAAGTGAAAATGAATCTAAACTAAAAGTTTCAGCTTTTATGACTCAAAATCAATGGTGAAACATAACTTTGTATACCAACAGAGTAGTCCAGCAATAATCTAATGCTTGTCTACTAATGAATTGACTCTAATTGCATCAAAAGAACTTTCAAATTTATGCATTGAACTGAGAGACTTCTACTTTGGCAAAAATTTCATCAGGCAATGCATACAAGTCATGCTAAAATTTCAGGCAAACATCCAATAGCCTTCTAATACAACAAACACTCTCAACTCCACAACATAAAAGGAAATTCTATTAGATGATCATAATTTGTGCACACTTGAGAATTATCTCGGTAGCTATCCAATGGAATTCCTGCCTTAGCTGCCTCACTTGCACTTGCAACAGACCTGCACAAACCAAAGCATCCATCTCACCTGGTTTGGTGGAAGCTAATGTTAAGGTACAAACTGTAAGTAATATGGCTTTGCAGAACAGCGGTGATCCACATTTGCTACTTTCCATTTAAGAGAATATAAGAATACAAGAATCCCAAGGCAATGAAGCATGAAAGGAAGAATTTTTGCTGAGAGCCAGAAGAAATAGGAAGACCATGAGAAAATGAAAATAAAACAAGAAGTCAAAAATCGAGGCTCATCTTTCAAAATTTTCAAATGCAAAGACAAATGCAGCGAAAGAAAACAAAAGGAAGTGAGGAGGAAAAAAGATGGAAAATAACAATAGAAGTGCCACTGAAAGGATTAGAGTATATTTCTTACAATAATGAATGCAGTAAGTTTTGATTTTGCGATTGACTGAGCATATATGGATAGACCACACTGCCATATTTCAATCAGCTGACAGTTTAAATAGCATGATTTTATTTTTGATAAACTATATAGCATGATAATGTTATTTTAAAGACAGAAAGAAGAAACCCAATGTTAAAATTGGCAGATAAAGGAAGTTAGTTAGGACAACAATTACCAAAAATATAAGTAACAAACTCACATGGGAATCCCTACTATATCCTTTAAAGCACCAGTTCGGAGTTGTCGACCCAAATACTGAATGGCCATACCAGAAGCATGGCCAGACCCCAAACCAATAACCATGCCACTTTCTATATATGTTTCCACCTAACAACAAAAAATATTTACCTCTAATTAATTCACAAAAATTAATTAGAAGTTAAAAGGCACCAAATACATTATACTATATTGTCAATTAGTCCTAAATATATAACAAGAGCATGTGAGTAAACCCCAAATTTTAGCATATATTATTAACTGAAGAAAAGTTAACCAACAAAACTAATTTAAAACTTAACAACAGAACCTTAAATATCATGTTTTCACCATTAAAAGTGTTTGCAGAAAGCTCAGAAAATATGCAGAGTCAGAGAATTGGATTCAACAGATATATTATAACAAAAATCTACAGCCCTTCCAAATATTAGCATATTAACTGAAGAAAATTTAACCAAAAAAAGTGAATTGAATTTGAAACTAAAAAACAACAAAATCTTTAAAAAAAAAAATGCTTTCACCATATTAAAGTGTTTGCAGAAAGTTCTCAAAAGCAGAGTCACTGAATTGGATTCAACAAGAAGTTGCCCTAAATGCAATGCATTGTAAACAAAAATCTTCACCCTTCCAGACTCAAATTGAAGTGAACCCATTAAAGGGTTTATGCTTTCTGTTATCTCAAACACTAACAATTAATCTCTCTCTGATTTTTCCTCACATTTTCTCTGTAATGCCTTCTTCACAGTGCTGAAATTTCAAACCAGAATTGAATAAAAGAGGAGGATATTTCAAATGGGAAAGAAATTATACAGTGTATTGCGCTGCTTGAAGGAGAATAGAACTATCATCAAGAGACGAGCGAATCATCCTCAGAAAATTCGATCTTCCTGTTCTGATTTTGCTTCCCTTAGTGATGGGCGAATGCGGAAGCATTGCAAAGCACGATGAAGGTGAAGCTATGGAAAACATTGGTGTCAATTTCTAACATGAAATTTCTTGTGTACTACCGAGAACACTGGTGGATAAGGATTAAGGAGTAGAAAATCAAAGGGATAAAATATATAGCCACTCATTTTTTTTCTGCCTTTTTCCCTAGAAAGCTGGTTTTCTTTTTAATTAGTTCTTGGATTATTATTTTTCGTTGCTGAGAAAGATATCGAACCCTGAAATCATTGAACATCCTCGTTCTTATAGCCAGAGAATTAATTAGTTTTTATTTAATTCAAGAAAAAAAAAATCATCTTTTTTCTATTACATAAATAGATTTTTTAAGTAGGAATATGAGCACAAAGAATTCCAACCTTAGACCTAAATCCCAAGAAAAATCCATTTTGGTTGTGACCACATTTTAGAACAAAATATTCGACCAAACTTTATGAAAATATATTCTCCATCTCAGTAACTACATTGTAACTAAGATTCTTAAATTCTTTAGTCTTTCATCTTTACACGTTTTCTTTCATATATATATTCTCCATGCGTGTGGCATAACATAACGTGGGACTCATTGAGAAGATTTCTCCTTCTATGCATGGATCAATCCATGATTGGATTTTCTTTATTTTGCTTACCCTCCCGACAAATGTTTTTCGGTGGTGTTGTTTACTGTTATGGTTCTTGTGGCATGAGAGAAGCATGTTCATTCATAAAAAAAATTTGTAGAAGTCATGCTAAGTTGGTTACATCTGCTGAATCGTTTTGGGGAAGCTACTGGGATGTAACACAGAATACGATGCCAGTTGTGGCTGCTCATGAGGCTCGGGTTTCTTATATACAGGCGTGGCAACCCCTCCTAGTGGTGTTCTTAAAGTTAATGTTGATGCTGCAGTGTTTGCATCATTGGGTAAGGGTGGTATGGGGCTTGTGGTTCGTAATGAGAATGGGATGCTTTGCAGCAGCTTCTAACCCATGTTTTTCACTTTTCTCTCCAATTCTAATGGAGGTCTGGGCACTTTGTGAGACTTTGTTGTTAGTTCAGGATATGCAGTTTATAAATATTATGGTAGAAGCCTAGAAGGTGGTTGTTAAGTTTTCTATCATAACTTTATTCAAGGCACTTCTTTTCATTCTTTTTTTTTTTTCGTATTCATCTGCTCGCAATATAATTACTTAACTAATTTGTTAGTTTCAATGGTTTGATGATGTTTTAGTTGTCAAAATATCACAAAATTTAATAACAACTTTTTTAGTTCATTTCTAAATTTTTATTTTCTTTTATTTTACTTTTTGTAGTTTGTTCTTTACAAAAAAAATTAAAAAAAATGAAAATAAAGGAATTACCCGAGTCAAACTTTGTCTAGTCCTCTCCAATACCTCCTAAAAGGCCCAACCCTTACGTGATTCAAGCATTTAATCAAATGGGCTCAAATCTCATAAAAGAAAGCAAGCAAGCTCAAGATATATCCAATTGAGCCTCATTTAGAAAAAGAAAAACATAGATTTTATGATATTACATGTGTATGTTATACTATATTAACGTGACAAAAATAGTAATTTTTATATTTTATTTGATATAAAATTAACTTATTTTATTTTCTCAAACAGGTTTAAAAACAGTTAATTTATACACATGTCATTCATAAATTGATTATTTTTATATAATATAACATACAACAAAGTACTTAAGAAACGTCCAAAAAAAAAAAAACCTTAACCTCACCCTCATTTTAGTTCAAATTCTTGTTTTTCCTCTCTTCTCTCCTTTTTTTTTGGGTGCACAACAGCTATAAAGGAACATAACAAGGGAAGCTTACAAAGCCTCCATCACTTGGTGCTGTGGGTCATCCAAGTAGGAAACTCCAAAGTTATTACCAATAGCTAAATTTGCTAAACGATTAGGTAAATTCAAGAAGTTTTTTTTTTTATGCTGCCCAACTATGGAAAACAAGGGTGGTAAGTTTGACAACCATTAGCAATAAGATCCATACCACATTTAGAATCTACCTCAAGAATGAGCATTCCATTACCTTTTCCCCCAAGCAAGTTTTAAGGTGGTGAAAATAGCCCATGATTCTACTTGAACTGAATCAACTCAAAGATTTTGGATAAAACCTCCAACCCAATATCCTCTTCTCTCCCTCTTTGTCTCCCTCTCACCTCCTTCATTAAAGCTTGATTGTCTAAGCTTACCTGCTCTAATTTCTTGTTTCTTACACTGCATTTTCTCCATTCTTCATCTCTTTCACCATTTTCATTAACTTGAAACACATAAGGTATCACCTATTTGGAGAAATTGAAGCTCAAGGTTAAGGGTTCTCATAGATTTTTAAAAGTTGGAGGGTTATTCATCTCAATTCTTAAAACAGTGAAGCGCCAATTGGGTAATGGATGCTTTTCACTTATTGACTCTTTAAATTCACATATAATATGTCATGTGTGATTTTAAGTGTTTAATGATTTGATTATATATGTTTTTAGTTGTGGAATGTTTAGGATGAGTTAAGAATATGCCCGCATGTTTTTTTTTGTTTATTTAGAATGATTTGAAAGCTCCTTCTACAAAGATAGGGAAGTGCACCCCGAGCTAAGATTTTAACAAGAAAAAGTTTTACGTGAGTCCATATGAACTCAAGTAAAAAAAAAAAAAAAAAA
>QAOA01008029.1:557313-574229 GCA_003255065.1 Cercis canadensis | reverse complement strand
AAAAAAATTTGTAGAAGTCATGCTAAGTTGGTTACATCTGCTGAATCGTTTTGGGGAAGCTACTGGGATGTAACACAGAATACGATGCCAGTTGTGGCTGCTCATGAGGCTCGGGTTTCTTATATACAGGCGTGGCAACCCCTCCTAGTGGTGTTCTTAAAGTTAATGTTGATGCTGCAGTGTTTGCATCATTGGGTAAGGGTGGTATGGGGCTTGTGGTTCGTAATGAGAATGGGATGCTTTGCAACAGCTTCTAACCCATGTTTTTCACTTTTCTCTCCAATTCTAATGGAGGTCTGGGCACTTTGTGAGACTTTGTTGTTAGTTCAGGATATGCAGTTTATAAATATTATGGTAGAAGCCTAGAAGGTGGTTGTTAAGTTTTCTATCATAACTTTATTCAAGGCACTTCTTTTCATTCTTTTTTTTTTTTCGTATTCATCTGCTCGCAATATAATTACTTAACTAATTTGTTAGTTTCAATGGTTTGATGATGTTTTAGTTGTCAAAATATCACAAAATTTAATAACAACTTTTTTAGTTCATTTCTAAATTTTTATTTTCTTTTATTTTACTTTTTGTAGTTTGTTCTTTACAAAAAAATTTAAAAAAAAAATGAAAATAAAGGAATTACCCGAGTCAAACTTTGTCTAGTCCTCTCCAATACCTCCTAAAAGGCCCAACCCTTACGTGATTCAAGCATTTAATCAAATGGCCTCAAATCTCATAAAAGAAAGCAAGCAAGCTCAAGATATATCCAATTGAGCCTCATTTAGAAAAAGAAAAACATAGATTTTATGATATTACATGTGTATGTTATACTATATTAACGTGGCAAATATAGTAATTTTTATATTTTATTTGATATAAAATTAACTTATTTTATTTTCTCAAACAGGTTTAAAAACAGTTAATTTATACACATGTCATTCATACATTGATTATTTTTATATAATATAGCATACAACAAAGTACTTAAGAAACGTCCAAAAAAAAAAAAAACCTTAACCTCACCCTCATTTTAGTTCAAATTCTTGTTTTTCCTCTCTTCTCTCCTTTTTTTTTGGGTGCACAACAGCTATAAAGGAACATAACAAGGGAAGCTTACAAAGCCTCCATCACTTGGTGCTGTGGGTCATCCAAGTAGGAAACTCCAAAGTTATTACCAATAGCTAAATTTGCTAAACGATTAGGTAAATTCAAGAAGTTTTTTTTTTTATGCTGCCCAACTATGGAAAACAAGGGTGGTAAGTTTGACAACCATTAGCAATAAGATCCATACCACATTTAGAATCTACCTCAAGAATGAGCATTCCATTACCTTTTCCCCCAAGCAAGTTTTAAGGTGGTGAAAATAGCCCATGATTCTACTTGAACTGAATCAACTCAAAGATTTTGGATAAAACCTCCAACCCAATATCCTCTTCTCTCCCTCTTTGTCTCCCTCTCACCTCCTTCATTAAAGCTTGATTGTCTAAGCTTACCTGCTCTAATTTCTTGTTTCTTACACTGCATTTTCTCCATTCTTCATCTCTTTCACCATTTTCATTAACTTGAAACACATAAGGTATCACCTATTTGGAGAAATTGAAGCTCAAGGTTAAGGGTTCTCATAGATTTTTAAAAGTTGGAGGGTTATTCATCTCAATTCTTAAAACAGTGAAGCGCCAATTGGGTAATGGATGCTTTTCACTTATTGACTCTTTAAATTCACATATAATATGTCATGTGTGATTTTAAGTGTTTAATGATTTGATTATATATGTTTTTAGTTGTGGAATGTTTAGGATGAGTTAAGAATATGCCCGCATGTTTTTTTTTGTTTATTTAGAATGATTTGAAAGCTCCTTCTACAAAGATAGGGAAGTGCACCCCGAGCTAAGATTTTAACAAGAAAAAGTTTTACGTGAGTCCATATGAACTCAAGAAAAAAAAAAAAAAAAAAAACCCTAATATACAGTAGTGACTCCGAGTTAACTTGCATGCAGTAAAGACCTTTGCAACAGGTACTCAACAGTATTATTCATAGTGTTAGGGTTTAGGGAGAGGGAGAGGGAGAGAGAGAGAGAAGAAACTCAAAAACAAAGGATTTTTACTGATTAAATCTATAACTTTACAAGCAGATCCTTCAATAACTTTACATGATAATGAATGAAAAAATAGCTTAATACAACCTAGAAACCAAGGAAAAAAGACAAATAGGAAAACAGCAAAGAAAATGAATAACTAAAAGAAGAGCAAGCGCTATCCTTGTAAGCTTGTAGTGATGTTATAAGAGATTTTAACTATGACAGACAAAGGAATGTTGAGAATATGACCTTGATTTCCAAACAGCCCTATCCTCCCAAAGCTGGCAACAGAGTTGTTAAGGGTTGCATTAAAGAATACAGACAAGACCTGCTTCTCCCCACTAGCAATATAGAAATGAGTTGGAGATACCTTAATTGAAACCCCATATGGAGCACTCCAACCGACGCTGTAAGTCTCGTTCCCGGCAATATTTTGAATTGTTCTCTGAACTACTGTAGATTGATTTAACTTCGCTATTGTGATTGAAGGAAGGTTCAAGTCAGGACCATATACAGTAGAATTATAAAGCAAACAGTTTTGACCGGTGTAGTTTAAAACCACAGGAGCTGATCCATTGATGCCACATAGAAATGACATGTAATCATCATAACCTACAAAGAAAATATGTATAGACCATAAATTTAGAAACCAGGTTCATTGATGAAGCAGCTTACATAAATTAGGAATACTTTAAGTGTTTGGTAGGTATATGTGAGAACAATTGCAGTTAACTATATCAAATCCTTGGGCCAGCACCTAGGGAAATTTTCCCTTGAATGCATCAGACTGATGTGAGGGGTGCACTCCAAAGATCACCCAGTAAGGGTCTTAGTTTCGGCGCATGAAAGCTGCCCTGAGAATACCCTTACAGTTAAAAAAAAAACTATATTATCAATTTTACTTATTCTACCATCATGCATTTTGGTTGAGAATTAATGCGCCAATTGCATAGGTAAATGTAGTGCTAAAAATGAAATTTTAACATTAGCAACAGGAGATAGTTCTACTTGTAAAGATTTATTCTCCATTTTTCTTATGTTTGGCAATTAGACTGATCTGCTACCAACATAATATTACCATAAACTATTGTAAGAGAAACACTTTATGGTGGGAATGACTTTGAACTTAAAAATTTCAAGGAATGAATCAAGAAAAGAAAACAAGAGGCCATGCCTAAGCACTTGCATAATTAGTATTAACTAATAAAGAAAACTTTATAGAAGGTCTTCTCAGAAAAAAGCTTTGGATGGAATCTATCAAATATCCTATACAATGTGTATCTCCATTAGTTGTTCTAGCCCGTTAAGACTGTCCAGGGGCGTAAATTTTATTAACTTCACCCTTTTCTTTATTATGTAATAAAAGGGCCATGTGCAAGGACTTGGCATTCTTAACTGTCTTGAAGAATAAGAATTGCTAGTTGAAGAAACAGAAGATACCCCATGAATTCAAAACATGCACGTGTGTGCATGCACAGTGATGATATTAATTGAAGTGACTTACTGGAATCAAAAATCAAACCCGGATTCAAAGCTGCAGTTGCATTCACAAAACCACTTCCCATGTCAAAGGGAGATGCTGGAGATTGGTTTAGCTCTGGGGAGGCATATGAACGCTGAGCCATTATCGGCCCACCATTGTTATCACACAGAGAAGCTGTGGTGGAAAGTGCAGATCCAATGGCAGCAGGACTGAAATAGGGGAACTTCTGCTTAATTAGTGCAGCAAGACCAGCAACATGAGGTGCAGCCATGCTTGTCCCAGACATCATTGCAAAATTTTCACCTGTCAAATCAATGAAGATTAGATATTCACATTTCACATTATCAAATATACATAATAAACTAAAACTCTTAGTACAGATTATTCTTTAATAAGATGTTGTGTTTATAATGTAGTAGAGACCAAAAACTTCCTTTAACTTTTTGATGTATTTGCATACCTAGAAATTCAACCGAATCAGTGCCAAGAGAACTCCAAGCAGACCATATAAAATTTCCAGGGGCTACCAAGTTGGGTTTCAAAAAGTCAGCTTCATGGGGAAGACTGTCCCCTGGATCAGGTCCTCTAGCAGAGTAATACATAATCTTTGGAGCAGCATTACTGTAGTTCGCTTTTAGTCCACCACAGATGCTGGCAACAGCCCCAAATTTGACAACTTTCTTTGAAGTCCAATCTATTTCCAATGAAGAATTGTAGTACTGCAATAAAATCTGTCAAAATGAAAATAAAGAGAAATGTCAGTGTCAGGCTCATCCCTTGTGCATGAGTAGCAATGTTAATTTTGGGTCTGGCCCATATAAAATTGGGCTAAGGCTTGAATTTTGAGGTCCGTTTAACACCGGGTTTTTTCATCCCATCCCAATTCAGGCAGGCCCGCTTAGTAATAGGGACCAGCCTGTTTATAAGGCCAGGCTCGGGCCTCAAAAAATAGGCACCACTAAAATCAGGCCTTTTTCGATTGACACTGCTATGCAACATGACAAAGAGAGAGTTGATTGTCAACGAATGGCCATGTCCATGCCTCAGTAAGTTCTGACGCGAATGTGCATCAGAAGATGATGACATAAAAAGTAAAATACAAACCCAAGGAAGAAAAAAAAAATTAAAAAAAAAACCGTAGGTATGTGCATGTATTCATGCATTATAGGAGGAAAAGAAAGATAAAGCACCTTGGAATCATTTGAAGATGCAATTATTATGCCAGGAATTTTCATTGGGACTGGATTAAGCTGAAAACCAATCACAAAAGGATCCATGTAGAAGACAAGACCAACTGCACTAAGGTTCTTGGCTGCTTCTATGGCCTGTTTGACAGTGGAGATCCCAAGCACAAATCGGATTGAATAGCTGCATATCAAGAGGTTCCCCTGAACCAAATCCTTATCAAATTTACTCGCATCTTGACACTCACCCACATACATATCATCAGCAACTGTTGTTTCATTGTTCAAAGCATGATGTGCATGAATCAGTTTGTACAATTGCTCTTCATCTGTTCCAGCTGGGGAAAATCATAAAAGAAAAGGAAGATGAAGCTAATAAATCAATCCCAGTAAATACAATAGTCTTTGACCAATTATAAATGCATACATTAATGACACAATTATCTCAAAAATCATACAGGAACTTACCAATATTATATGATAGATATAGTGGTCAGTAAAATATTCTCGAAAGCAGCAAGAACCAATTGACCAAAATATAGTTAGTGTCAATGTTAATGTTGGAAAGTTTTTCTTTTATTTTAGGAACGCAGTGCAGATCTTTCACTGAAGGATCAAAAAGTAACCTGGCTTATCTTACAATTTGGATGTTCATGCACACCTCATATGTAACTTAAAATTGCATGAAATAAGAAACAGGAATAAACCTGCAGATCTAAATTAAGAACAATATTGATTTGATGGGTGAACTTCCTAACATAGAATACTCGAGGAATTATTGGAAGGATCATGAACTAAAAATCACGAAGTCCATCAATGTAACTATTTTCCCTGGCATCCTTCATAGTCCATAGAATCATTTACAAGTCCTTTCACATCTTTTCCCCATTGATTTCTAAAGTCATTTACATTGGTGAAGACGATCCCAAAAGAATTTCTTACCATCACTCATGATTTCAAATGCAGATATTTCCTGCTTTTTTCAGATAAATGTATTCCCATCTAAGCATTTTACATTTGGTCTACTTATGATTTTAACATTAATGACAATGGAAAATCATTCCCAATAAAATTTACTTTAATTTTTCACTAAATCTTATCATTTATGAACATCCATGCTGCATCCTAATTGAATCTCTTTGCTTTGAGGGTAATCCAAATAGGACATCCAATCTTTGAAACTAAAATTACTTCTCTGGAGAGTCAGAGAGGAAATACTATGACTTAAAAGACTATAATCCCCATATAGTCTAAATTTATATCATGTATAGCTAACCAGGATTGGAGCAACAGAAACTTACGTGCAAGTCCCACACCAGGGATGGTCACATTGTTGCCAAGAAATATGGAGTTGCTATAAGACCGGTCATGAGTGGCAGCACCAACAGTGTAGATCCATGGACTGAAGGAGGACATGCTCATAGGTGATGGCCCAGTATTCCCTGCAGCTTGCACGACGAAGATACCAGCCTTTACTGCTGACAATAACGCCATGTCTATTGGATTGAAGAAAGTTGCAATACCAGGAGGACGCCTATTAGGTGTGATCGACAAGTTTATTACATCAATTCCATCCTGAGCTGCCTGTAAACAATCAATCATAATAATATAAGCCTTACCAGAAAGGTAAAATTGTGGATTAATCCAAAGTATATCCATGCAGAAGTAAAAATAAAATGCAAGTGACATTGAATAGGCCCAAGGATTAAATGAAGAATCCCTAAACAAACTCCGCAATGTTCTTCAATGCTAAGTAGGTCAAATAGAATATGAAGCCAATAGATATGCCCTTGAAAATTAGAAAACAGTAGTCCTAGTTAAAGAGGCAATTGCCCTATCTTTCACACTATAACATGTGCTAGGGGAAGGAAGACCTGAATCAAAGAACTAAATGTGTTGAGGCTCAACCATCAAGTGTTACTGACACTTAAATGATTTGTACAACAATGTGTTATTAGTACTACTACATAAATGTACCTGGTCAACAGCAGCAACAACATCTGCAGCAAATCCTCCAAAGCTCTTGTATAATGCCTTATAAACAGCAATGCTGAAAAAGATTGAAATTCAAGGCAGGCATAAATGTTACAAAAATAAGATAGAAAATTCATCATGCTTGAATGAAGTAATTAGAAATCGAAATTAAAGCAGATACCTTTTAAGGAAAACAACAACAGTTTCCTTCCAGAAAATTAGAGTTTTAGAAAATAAATGAGTTCATTTTTCTTTTCAAAGAATTCTTTTGTAATTTCTACCATCTCTGAAAAAATACATTGAGAACCCTAATGTATAGAATTTCAAGGTTCTAGAACAAACTAAACCCTTGAGTGACTTAATGATATTTGCCTGACTTTTAGAGTACTTTTAAATGCACAGACCCCTGATTATGCGATCAACTTCGCCAAGACTCATTTGATTAGTGAATTGACCTACTTATAACACATAAAACCAGGACTCCTACCAAATAATAAAAATATATAAGAGAAGCATCTTAAATAATAAAAAAGAATACAATTTTCTCCATCAGAAATAACACTGATTCTGAGGTTTACAGCTCAGAGAAAGGCTGGGAGAAAACAGATACTTGTAAGACAGTAAACCTCATTTATAATTATGGCAATAAGGTGCAATGTGAAATTAAATGTGCACAAAAGCATCTCATGTTGCAGAGAAGATCTCAAAAAATGAAACTGCCATTGGTAGGAGACAAAGCCAGGTAAAAAAATAAATAAAAAAACACTGAGAGATACATATCCTGCCTATAAGGTGTTCCCACATGCATTTAACTAGCATGACACATGGATGCGAGTGCCACATCATGTCATTGCATCATATTTACTATCCATATTATTGGTTTTCCAGGTGCAAATGAGGACGAAGCTTAGTAGACCACAAGGAAATTTTGGCTAAAAAAATGTTAAATTGGCCATTGAACCCCCTGAAACACAAGGATAGCACACATCTAAACATAGACCATAGAAGTCCTATTGCAAAGAAAGCACCTCTTGTTGGACATCAGACCATGGTGGTCAATGCCTTGAACCAGGCCGATGGAAGTTCCACACTCAGCAGTGACAATATCAATAGGTGATGAAGATGATAAGAATCAAGGGACATTGACAGCCATTTGAATCCAGATTAGGCAGAGAAAAATTATTGGAACATGTGGACACTGACTTCATTGACGGATCATTATTTTGGTAAGAACTAACAAAATAATGAAACAGATATCCATATCACATATGGGATAATTTTTATAATAAATAATCTTCAAGCATTGATCATTCTCATCCTTACATAATTGATAAATGGTAATTTCTCATCAGAAATTATAGATAATAATGTTTTAAACTTCCTTTGTGCTACTTGTTAAGGGTAAACTATTGCTTGATAACATTAACTCATCAAAGCACCTCTAGATTAACTTAAAGAAAAAACATTTTCCACTCATGCTTATTTAATAAATAATCATGGCCACTAACAGCAAAAGATAATGCTCATCACTGAATGCCTAAATTAGTCATTCCTCCCCTTCCATGCAAAAAATGAGAAGACAAGACATCAGGAAAGCCAGTCCAACAGGACAACTGCAACTGCATTTATCAACTCGAAGATATGGCAAGGGAAAAATGAAAGATCAACATGGATACAAAGCCATATGGTCAAAATTTCATTAGACATATTCCAGTTAAGGCAGGGCAACTAAACAACGTAAAAAGAACAAAGAAGAAACTGAGAAAAGCATCTGAAGTGTAAAGTATGCATCCCATAATCATATAATTTAAAAACAAAGAAAATTAAAGTTTCCAATCCCAAATGACTCTGGAATGATCTTGTAACTTTTTATCAAAGTTTAAATTTTTAAATTGTTTTAACTACAACTTTGAAACTGGTCCTACATTACTTTCTGAAATTATTCTAACAGGAAAAGCTAGAGCTGAAAAAGCCACCAGCAGACTATATGAGAATAAATTGACTTTTTACCATCTTTAACTTTTTGGGTTTCACTTTATGCCCCATCTTTACTTTTGGACCAAAAAGCACATAATATATGTCAAAAAATTGTTTGTTCCTATAAAGAGTAACTACACACCTGGACTAAATATAAACATTGGCATGATGCAGAATAATGAAGAATTGCATAACGCACAGCATAACTATATTTAAACTAGATTACTATAATAACAATGACTGAGATATAGTTCCAGATTAGTTACTGTGAACGAGGAGCCATCCCACTAGCATTTCCAAAGTGATGCCCTGCAACCACAACTGGGATCCCATGGTTTCCGGCTGCAACAGAAGCTGTGTGCCTATTAATTATAGATACATCAGAATGGACATTGTGAAAACAGAAGCAAAAAGAAAAAAAAATCAATGCTTCAGAGTTGTGGCATATATAGTTAAAATAAACAATTCAGTTATTATCAAAACAGAGCCTTGCAATTCAGACATGTAAGTTCATTTTCAAGCACTTGCATTCAAAAATAATTACAGAACCAGAACAGCTCTCAACAATAAACTTTTTCTTATTCCAATATATTGAAGCTCAAACTAAAAGGGGGGAAATCAATAATGTGTTCAAAATTCTAATAAATTACATGCTAGGCTAGAAATAATTCATTGATGCAAATTCAAGCAGCAGAGAAAAAGCTTTAAAAACATAATGAAGGTACACCTAAACATATAGACAAAGTAATTATAGATAAATCATAAAAATGATATCTAACAGATCACCTAGACTATGTCATCGTCAACTAACATCATTCATGCAGTAAAATCGTTGAAAAACAGGCATTGCCAATTGATATACATGGACAAACTACAAGGAAATGGAACAAGCAGCTAATCATGGTCAACTACAGTCAAACATAAGAACCATTTGGAAATGCCAAAAACTCACGTGCCATGGCCATCACCATCAAAGGGAGAAGCATAATCTTGAGTTACATTAAATATTCCTCTGGTTATAGCAGATGCTGCAAAATGGCGGGCCCCAACAAGCTTCCTGTTGCAAGAACCAGACGGGAAATCCCGAGTAACCTCGCAAATGCCAGAAAAATGAGCAGGAATAGGGTATGGATGTTCAGATTTAACATCATCAAAACTTGGATGTGTGGGATCAATTCCAGTGTCAACAAACCCTATAACAACTCCTTCTCCAGCAGTTTCAAACCCACCTTCTTGAAACCATGCACCTTTTGGCAAACCCAAAAATTGTGGAGTATGGGTAGTTGCAGTTCTTACAGAAAAATCCAAAACCACATTGGACACTTCTCTTCTCCTTGATAGTTTCTCTGCCTTCATAATTCATAAATTTCAAATATTAAGAATATATTAATAGCAGTTTATCAAATGAAAATGAAGTATCACGTGACAAGTCAAAGCACAGATAGAAACAGTAAATTATATACAAAAGAAACCAATCTTTACATAAAAATAAAAAATAAAAAATAAAAAAAGGACACAATTATTATGTTTAAAATTGAGTGCTATCATACCTGCTGTTCGGTAACCAGCACAGCAAATCCATTAATCAAGTAATGGTAGCTATAGAGCTTCAGATATTTCTCCCCTTTTAACACTTTCTTTAACAATGAATCATGAACTCGGGCAACGTAAGTGCCATATCTCTTATCTGACTTTGTAATATTTGCAAATCTGAAAAATAAAAAATAAAAATAAAAAGCAAATTGGTCAAATGAAAGCTCTCGATTTCAGAAATAAGCCCAAGAATCTAGAAATAGGGAAAAGGACAAGAAGGAATATGCAAAGTACAAACAATCAAGAACATCAACAACAAGTAGGATAATCAATTTCAGACAAATTATCAATGAATTATAGATAATAAACAGTCATTTTAAGTAGAAATATTTTACAATTCTGAGAACTTCCATAGAAGAGAACCTCATGGAGCCCAAGTAATTAAATTTGCTAGGGAAAGAAATTAAGAAGAAATAGTTACAATAAAGCACCAAAAACCCAAAAGAAAAACTTCAAAGGTGGAACAATTCAAATGCAAAGCAGCAATCAGCACCCACTACTCCACAGCCCCTTTCTAAATTTCAAAAGAAGATTGGGAAAAGATGGGTTACCTTGGTTTCTGAAATCTACTTCTCCCAGAAGCACCATGTTTGAAGCCATTACCTACTTTTCTCAGCTCACCATAGTAATGAGAAGTAGGAGCTTGTCTCAGAGTAACAATATACACAGCTGAAGTTGCATCTGAATCATCTTGACATAAAGAAGGAAGAAGCATCCCCAAGCAAAACAGTACTATCAAATCTGCCCAGTAAATGCTCCCCATTTGGGTTTTAAACAACAGAATCAAGAACCCAATAAATCAAAAACCCCAGAAGAGCATGAACAAGAAATTGGGAACCAATCTTCTTCAGCAACCCACATACTCCATTTTCAAGCACAAAGCTTTTCTCTTTAATATATACAATGCGTGTGTATGTGTGTTAGAACTTAGAAGAGTGAAGTAAACCCTCAATGAGTGACTGGTTTCTGGTTTCTAGACCCTGAAGTAGAAGGGTAAAGAAAACCCAGAAGCGAAATGGAGATAAAGCAGGTCCTTTTCAGTAAGAGAACCTCTTTAGTTCACTTTTGAGGGAGGGAGAGAGAGAGAGAGTGTGGCAGTATTAATAGCTGGAGACTAGGACAGAGAGAATCTGAAAGATATCTCGGGTTGTGTGAATTTGAACGTTTTGTTTATACAGAGTAGAAAAATCGGTGGAATGAGAAAATGAACGTTTTATTTGGTTTTATTCAGTTTTGGACTTTATTTTATTTGGTCGTTGGAAGTCATTTTGTGTACAATGGACTTTCCATGTGATTTTCTACCTTCCCTGTGCAACAGGCATGTCACCCTTGTACTTTATACATGCAAACAAAAATGATTTTTTAAAGGGTAAATTACCTATATCACCTTTTTTAAGTTTGATAAAAATTAAATAGATATATTTAATTATAAAAATTACAAAAGCTTCTTTTATTTTATATTTTAGCATGATTAAAGCTATTGTATTTTATAGTTTATGTTAAACTTAAAAATAATAGAAACATTTCTTTTAAATTTCAGCATCGTGGACGATTATGTACATTTTAAAATAATAAAAAAGTTTATTTAACTAGTAAAAATTAAAATATTCTGCTTATAAGGTTTAAAGTTCAAATTTTATTATTAACAGTTTTTTTTTTATAAACAATCTGTAAATATCACTATAAATTCTTATTAATACTTATGGCATACCTTAATTTTAGAATAAAATAATATTTTTTTCACTATAAACTTTTATTAAAAAAAAAATACAAAGCAACTATAGGTAATTTAGCTTTTCTTTTTCGGACTCTAGCTAAATATAAAAAAAAAAAAAAAAAAAAAAAAAAAAAAAAAAAAAAAAAAAAAAAAAAAAAAACTCTGCATGAGTCCATTTGCAATATCTCTTAAACTAAGAAAAAATATTATGTCCACTTTAATCTATTGAGATTTAGCCAATTTTTTAAGAGATTTCAACCTATTTAAATATGACTAAAATTATCTGTTAATTTAACGTACATAGATTATCGAATGAAAAATCACAAGTTTATTAAAATGTAAATATGATTTGACCCATTCACTTATTTTTAGAATTAATGTGCAATTTTGAGTTAAAAAAATTTGAATTAGCCGTATGTTAATAGATTATGGTAGATATTGTAATTTTTTTAGTTTGAAAATAATTATTAAACCCAAAAATCATGTTGCAATTATCTAAAACATTTGTGACTGCATCTCAATTATAAAAATAATAATTGGGATTAATTAAATTTAAATACAACCAAATTTGCAAATTGTATAAAATTGTAAATATTAAAATCATATATATTACAATTTTTATAGGAATATTANTATAACATTACTCATAAGTCATAACATATGAAATGGAAATATTTTTGGACTATTAATATTATTTTCTTTCTTCTTTTTTTTAAAAAAAAATTACTTTTCATTTGGAAACAGTAAAAACTAAAAAAGGGAAAAAAAAAAAAAATTGGTTGTTTCTAAGTTAAAACAAACCCTTGTACGTATATGTTTGGTGTTGTTCGTCTCTTGCTTTTGTTTAGTACCCTTGTACAGTTGTACTTCATCACTCTTCCATCTCTAGACTTTGGCATTGCAGTTATATTCTTTTAGTTTCTTTTTTATATATTATAGGCACATTTATTATATTTCAACAACAACATTCTTTGTAGTTGTACATCAATCTCGGGAATAAATGGACGCATAGTGGGAAGAGCTACACTGCATCCATATGTTTCTACAATGATAAAATACCTTCCTAGTTTTAATATTGGCTTAAAATAGTTCACGTCTATTGATCATGTCATGAAGCTCTAGTGTGCGTTTTATTGTTTTTTTTTTTTTATTNCTAGCGTGCGTTTTATTGTTTTTTTTTTATTGTTAATACTACGAGTATCCATACTTTACCTAATTGAGTGTGAGATTAATCTCATTCAAATGTTAGAGCAATTATAGTTTTTCATCTCTTAACAATGCTCTCACTGGACTTCAAACCCTTAACCACAACTAAGGGTACACACCCAAGGTTCAACTTGCTACTAATTAAACCAAACAATTGTTGGTGTTTATTGTTCAAGTGTATTTAATGTATTACTAGATTTGCTTATTGAAGTCATCCTCAAAATTTATGGGTTTTAGGTTGTAATCAAAAGTACAAAAAAAAAAATTGCTTACATTTCTTTATATTTTGGAAATATATATGCTTACACTTCACTTCATGAGTTGAAATATAATTCTTCATTTTTTTTTTTTTGGTTTTAGTGATAAGGATATCTTTCAGCAAGCTTAAATCTCTCCCTAAGCATTCTTAAGGGCACACCACCCACATTAATCTAATGCGTTCATGAGAAAAATTAAAATGATACCATATAAAGATGGATGGATTATTTTTTATCAACTTAGTAAAAGAATTTAACACAACCATTGAATCATGTGCTATCATATAAGAAAAAAAATTAAAATCATTTACTTTGAGCAAAACCTTAATTACTGTGTTATAGGCACTTTCTATTTAATGATTGTGTATAAAATTTTATATAAGCAAATCAAATTTACACTCAAAATATTATATTTTAAAGAAGAATTCTAGTTAAGTGAAGCGTGTTTTTAGTTCTAAAGTTAATCTCCTCATCTTTTTTTTTCAATTCAAATTTTCTCGATTGCAATTACAATCACTATTTATCTACTGGTAAAAAAATTATATTTCAACTGATGAAATGAAATGAAATATAAGAAAATCTATTTCCAAAGAGAAATGTAACCATATCTAGTAATTATCCTTAATCTAAAGAAAAACAAATATAGTAATGGAGTCCATCAACTAATCATGTGTTTAGGCTGTGGTTTTTTTTTTTTTTTGGTGGGGTAATAGCACGTGTTTAGGTTATAGTAATTTCACTAAGTAGAAAGTATACATACGTATGCTAATTAAGAGGTCAGAACATGAGATGAATGTTGATTATTACATGTGGAAAGAGCAAATATTAATTACAAGTAATCACTTTCATGATAAAGTCATTTACTCTTATAAGGTTGCAAAGTTTCTCATGATCATGATCAAATCTTGGTGTGCTACTCTTGGTGGTTACAGTGTTTATGGTGATATTATTGATGACTTAAATGTCTGCTCTTTCTCATACGAGAGTTTTTAAAAAACTTGTGTAAATATACACTATAATGTAAATATTCTATTTTTGACCAAAAAAATCTACTCTTAATGTATGCATAAGCACACATTAGAAAACTAGTCTAAGAATCTTCTAAAAAGATTAAAGTCCTAGGTTCAAATCCATTCTCCTATATCCCCAATTAAAAAATCTAATTTTATTTATCTAATGCCAATAAATAAGAAATCTATTCTTGATCTACATCATTTTTTCTTAATTATTTGTTTTAGGTCAAAATTAACAAGTATTATTTACTTGTAACTACGATTTCATATTGCAATGTTATTTTTACTTCGTCAAAGAGGAATTTCAAGTTCAATATGTCTCTCCCCAAAATAATATATAAATTTACTGATGCATTAGTGTGAGTCTGAGATAGTATGTGAACTATGAGCCATACAAGACGATGTGAGTTCAAATAAGCTCAATTATTGCCGACTTTGTAGGTGTGAAATAGTGTAAAATAAAGTCATATATAAGTAGTATAAGTTAAATGTAAATGAAGTCATGTATATAATTGCCTAACAAAATATTACGAATCCAACTTAAAATAAAACTAGCCAAAGGAATACAAACATTCTAGAAGGGGTTTTCTATCCATTAAAACATGTGACACACGCATTCAGCTGGCATCATTGTACACATGACTTTGTATAATAGGAATGCCTACCAATTATCTAAACTCAGCGCCTACTATTACAAATACACCTTCATGTAAAAATAGGCAAAGAAACAGGCACAACCTCTTTTTAAGGGACATTTAATACATTTAAAATTAATGTCAATCAAACAATTTACTTGGCATCATTGTACCACTTGTATACAATAGGTATGACTTCTCGTTATTCACAACTAGCATTATTGTACCTCTCCCGTACAATAGAACATGTGACTCAAATATTCAATTTGCATCATTGCACCGCTTGTACAATAGGAATGCTGACCAATTGTCCTCAAAATAGATATTCAAATTCAGCCTTCAAAAACACACACATTACTTACAAATGCGACCAAAAAATTAAGTCGACATCATTGTACCTCTTTTGTACAATAAGAATGCCAACAACTAATCCAAACTCAGCAACTAGTGCCATCACAACTATTCAAAATTCACCTTCACACAAAAATAGTTTATGCAATACACCTAAACTATTACTTAAGGGATACTTTATTCAATTAAACAGCTGACTCAAAATTCATTTGGCATCATTNTCATGTCTACTTTAATTTTTGTGGTAATTATTTAAAGATAAACAATGAAGAGGGATAAGTATTGTCAATTCATCAATTTATTTTGTTCCATTTTAAAAAAATAAGACATGCAACAACAAGACCAAATAATAATTAATTTTAATAGATTATAATGCAATCAAATCTAAAAATTTTAATAGATTATAATGTTGAAAAAGTATTTATGTCTACTTAACTTTTTATAGCTAACTGAGTTCGAGTAACAACGAAACTAAAAAAATATACAATCAATTCTATAAATTGGAACACAAAAACGTTCTCACCTAAATACTACACACTAAAATATACAATAAGCCACCAATCCCTAGCTAGTGTTTCCTTGAATGCCACCATATTAGCCAACTTACTTGACAAAATCTAACCCACCAAAAAACATTCAGAACTGTCCTATACCTCATTTTCTCTATTTATTACTCATTTGTTTATGTTGTATTAGTTTAGATATCTTCATAGAATGCTAAATTCTATAGGTTACAATAGATCAAAAGGTTTAACTTTAATTCTTGATGAAATCAATTAATGGTTGGGATCATTTTCCATCTCTCTTATTTTTTATTTGGTTTAGTCATACTTATTTAGATCTTTTTCATATTTAATTTGTGATCAATTAAAAAGAAAAAATATATATTACACTTAAAATGTGCTCTTACCAAGTTCTAATTTTATCTATTTTTATCTTTTACATCAAATACTATTATTTTATTTGTGCATTGCACAACAGGGGAGACTAGTTACATGGTGTGCAACCACTAACCTAATAGTTCTCTTACTATTATTTTTTCTATATCTCTATTCTCCTTTTTTGCCATGCCTATAATTTTTTAATGACATTATGAAGCCTTTATATCCCCAAACAAAAAATTGATTACCAAAATTGCAAATGTACCAAAATAGTAATAAAAATCTTTCATAAGAGAAAGGAAAAAAAATCATTCAATTTTTAAATACAAGAACACACAAAAACTTAAATCTGAAACCTCTTACAAAACTAATCAAAATTTTCATTCTTAGCTCACACTTAAAGCCTTTCTATATGTATTTTCATATCTACAATTGTATCACTCATTAATGGATAAATTAAACCACATTAAAACGTAGTAGTTCATTATGTTGGTATATATTAACAATGACATAAGTTTTATATTTAAAAACTGAATCAGTGGCGAAATTTTGGATTATATGATAGTCAGAGTTTTT